>JAJJMA010200310.1:21660-47682 GCA_023529015.1 Papaver nudicaule | reverse complement strand
TGCCTTGATGGAAGCTGTGCATAAACTCAAAGATCCACAGAATGAGTTGCTGCTTCTCAGAAATTGCATAGGTGTTTCTAGACTCTATTTCTCCATGAGAACTACTGCACCAGCTTTTTCTCAGCTCTCTCTGAGTGCTTATGATGATTTTCTCTTCCAATATTTGAGGCAACTTTTAGTTGGTGATGGTCCTGGTTATGGTCCCCTGCAACACAAAATAGTTACTTTTCCCTTTAGTGAAGGTGGCTTAGGTATTTATTCTCTGCAAGACACCTCCCAATACTGTTATTTGGCCTCTTGTCTACAATCTCAACAGCTGCAGGGTGAAATTTTGCATCTTTCTGGCATTTCTGGAAAGAGTTCTCTCCTACAGCAAGCTATTGACTCTTTTGTTCAGGTGTGTAATCTTGATTCTTCAGCCTGCATTGCTGAGTCTGCCCCTCATCTTATGCGTTCCTTGGCAGCTGAGTATTTTGCAGAAGTTGTTAAGGGAATGCCTGCCACCTTTTGTATGAACACTAGGGATTTAGCTTTGTGGAGATGTAATAAATTGCTTCATGCTCAGGATTATTTGATGGCAGTTCCAGCTGAAGGTTTACGCCAAAAAATAGGTCCTCAACATTTTGGTGTTGTTCTTAGCTACAGACTAGGTATTCCTTTGTATGTTGCTGACTCCCCATGCCCTTGCTGTGGTAGACCCTTAGATGCATATGGTGATCATGCAGTTCATTGTGCTAGCACAGTTGGGATTAAATCTCGCCACAATCGTGTTAGAGACATAATTGCAGATATCTGTTTCAGGGCTGGAGTGTCAACTAAAATAGAGGTTGCACTTGGCTTTCTCACTGATGAAGGTGGAGGGTTAAGGCCTGCTGACATACTTGTGTATAATTGGGAAGATGGGCATGATACATGCTTTGATGTGACAGGGGTTTCCCCCTTGGTGGTGGAGTTTCAGCCTTTGCACCTGGTTTGGCCTTAACCAAAGCTGTGGGAAAGAAGAAGAACAAGTATCTTGATGTGTGCAAAGCCAATGGATATAATTTTGGTACTTTAGCTTTTACTACTTTTGGTGAGTTGGGTGAGGAGACTATTGACTTCTTGAACAGGCTTAAAAATTTTGTGTCTAGGCATGATTCCACTATTAGTGTAGGAAATTACTTTTTCATAAGAGTTGGTATTGCTATTCAGATTGGGGTTGGGTCTCAGCTTGTTGCTAGACTCCCCACACGTACTATGTAATAACTCTTATCTTTTCCTATCCTAATAAAATGCCTTGTTCATAATAATAATAATAATGTTTGTGTCAAATTGGATGACATAGGTTCTTAATGTTTATTATGGCTATATGTGTGCTTGTCAAATTCTTAGAGCAAGCACTATGGTGCACTTTTTGGATGAATAGTAGGTAAAATGACATACATTGTATGTAAAATCTCTGAGACAACATAAAAGTTGGCTCACATGTGCTACAAGTTTTATGTCGTTTTTAAGGGGCGTACATTCAGTGTACGCACCCAGAGGCCACTCAGTGGACGTCAGCGTCCTTTCAGTGTACGCCCAATTTTTGGCGCTCACTGAGTGGCCGCCCCTCGATTTTTATTTTTATTTTGCTTGAATTTTCTTTCCTCACACCACTCTTACACCCCATATAAACCACTTATTCAGTTTTCTAACTGTTAATTAGAACCCTCAAAACAGAACCCTGTCATAGCACCTACAAAATCAGAGATTTGTTGAAAATATCCAGCATTTCACATATTTTTCACTCGAACTCTCACTCAAAGTCTTTCATTTCGGTTCAATATTGTTAAAAATTTTACTACGAAGGAAGATATTGCTCTTACAAATGCTTATATAATCAGCACGATGTAATTTAGATTTTATTTTATCAGCACAATTTAACTCAATTTATTTTTAATGCAAGTATGATTGAGTGAAACAACTTGAAAATCGAATTTTGGGTGAAAAGTATTGGGTGTGAGTATATTTGCAAAGTGTGAAGAATGATGATAAAGTAATTCTGGTCAAGGTCAAACCTTGACTGGGGCGGACACTAAGTGGCTGTCCCCGAAAATTGGGCGGCCGTTCAATGGCCGCCTCTCAACCATAATAGTTGCGCTTTGTCTTGTCGTTTTTTTTTACCTAAGATGTGAGTAAAAAACACAAAAAAGTAGCACCATAATGCTTGCTCTTAGTAGGTTTAGAAATGTCATCTAGTTAGTATTTCCCAAGGTTTCTTAACGTTTATTATGGATATGTCTACTTGTCAAATTCTTAGTAGGTTTAGAAACCTGATTTAATTTGGCCCTAGAGTGGAGTATTTGGCCCCATAGAATTTTATACCTATCCTTTAGAGGTGGTTATGGGATAACTAAAAATTGACAAAAATACCTAAATGCCCCCACAGTAACTTCTCTAATTAAAACCCAAATCTTAAACCAAAATTCATTTAAACAAAAACTTCAACCGATTCTCTCTTCTCCCTCTTCTTCTTCTACTTCATTTTCATTTTTTTTCAAAACCAAAACATCGTCGATTAATCGACGATTTCCAAAAAACAAAAAATTACGATTAATTCTATAAAACCTGATGGAACGAAGGAAGAACAAAGGGCCGAATCCTAGAGACTTCAAACAACCAGGAATCGACGTAGACAAAGTTTACGAAATCTCTTCATCGAACCCGATTACGAAGAGAGCGAGTGAAGAAGAATTAGAAGATCTTAAAGAGAAGCGGAAGAAGAAGAACCAACCCCTGCCGACTAGAATGAGGTATTGCATTTGAAATTTGGTTGAATTTGCCCTCCAATTTGATGATTTTCAACCCGACAGTTCGCAACTGTCACCCAGAATCGTTCTATGTTAGTGTTATTATTCAACGATTGTTCAACCTGTTCATCTTCTGAAACTGCAACGAAAAACAATCGTTGTATGTTTTTGTTAACGTATAACGATTATTGTCCATCGTTCTATATTCAATTGAACATTAACCGATTAGTTTTCCCTCTAAAATTTAGAAATTAGCCTTTTCGAATTCTAGGGCACAATCGTTACAATTTCGCATGAATAACCAACGAAAGAATTCTGCCATAATCGTTGCATCTTTTGTTTTTCGTAAGCCGATATCAGTTGTTATTCGTTATATATATTGTCTTATGTACGCCGATTGACAAAAATTTTCAGGCTAAAAAACTCCCAAAGTTTCTTAGCCTCAATCGTTGTTTGTTTCCATGTGAATAAACCGACTGGTTTGAGGCAGAAATTAATCGTTTAATGTTCATAAACATGTTCACCGATTATTGTTTCCTTTCTCAATCGTTTTATGTTGTTGGTTTTTGAGCCGATTAATGTAGTAGACAAATCTTGATTTCTGTGACTCCATAATCGTTGTTTGTAAACACTTATTAAAGCCGATTGATATAAATACGAATATATAATCGGTTTATATTTTCAGAAATGTCCAACGATTTGTTTCCTTGGGTTTATAATCGGTTTATATTTGATGTTATGTGAGCCGATTGTTGTCTGTGTAACTGTTAATTTCTTTCTTGTTTTGTGTTGTAGGGAAAACATGAAATCAAACACACCACAGGCTAAGGGTAAAGAGGTTGTCAAGAAGAAGAGACAGGATCCTGTTGCAGATCCTGCCGCCACACAAGTTAGATTGGCTCCCCGTCGACAGGGTGGTCCACCTTTGAGTGCTGCCAGTCGTAAAAATACTGCTGCTAGACAGCTTGATGTCGATCAACCTATCTCCGATTCAACGGCAACAGCAGTTGAAGAACCACAAGAAGTAGCTCCAACTGATGCAGGTGAAGAGACACAAGAAGAAGGGCCAACTGTTCAAGGTGAAGAGACACAAGAAGAAGGGCCAACTGTTCAAGGTGAAGAGACACAAGAGAAGGGCCAACTGTTCAAGGTGAAGAGACACAAGAAGAAGGGACAACTGTTCAACAACCAGCGGTGAAGAATTGACTGTCGTGGAGGCAGCTGAACAACCTGAACAACCAGCACAACAACCACAGGGGGCTGAAGAAAAGAAGGCTAAGAAACAAATGAGGAGTTACATGCCAACCGAAGAGCAGATGTTTCCCGACGACGAGCTAGGTGCACCTTTGGATGGTATGGACGTCTTATGGGGCTATGTGGGTAGTTGGGCCAATATCGTCTACAGAACCATCGTAAGTATCTCATTTAGTTCAATTTTCCTTCGTTTATTCATCCAACATAACTTCATTTCATGTAACAAAACATATCAACATTTTGTAGGACCACGAGGATGCAATACGTCTTCTTAAACACCAATCGGAGGCGGGAAAGATGGATATTTGGCCCTTGGAAAGGGTAGGTGAACGCCCTGAGGATCCTGAAGCTTTGGAGGCGTGGTTAGCTAGCGGTGAAGCCCCTCAAGTGGTAGAGATCGTCAAGAACTCGGGGTTGTATCCTGCCATTGCCAGTACTTCCACAGTTGGATATGACAAACCACTTGTTTCTGCCTTCATGGAGAGGTATTATGGGGAGACAGATTCTATGCACTTCCATTTTGGCGAGATGACCATCACTCCGGATGATGCTCATGAGATTACAGGTCTAAGTATTGAAGGCAAATCAGTTAGGAGCATCGGCTTTACCAAGGACATGGACTTCCTCAAGGACGTGGAAGGCGCCCCCACCGATTCCGCCTTCGCCAAGGACCTTCATTGGGATCTTATCTATGCTTTTACCGAAGCCAAATTGGGTTGGAACAAGGCGAAGACCAATACAGAGATGTGGTCTGGAAACCAAAGGTCGAAGACATTCCAATTGAAATCTCTGAGGGACCAATTCATGGGGACTCTGCGGCTACATGAGGAGAGCAAGTTGCCTCCCGAGCGGGTCACTGCGACAGCCACTGCGTACATTCTCTACATCTTGGGAAGTGTCATATTCCCCGACACATCTGGTTCTCGGGTGAATGCCACATATGTGCAGTTTTTGGCTGACTTGGATAGGTTGAATGAGATCTCATGGGGCACGGCTTGTCTTGCATTCTTGTTGAATGAGATGAGAAAGGCTTCTAGGGCGAAGAAGGATCAAATTGGGGGCAGTATGCCTTTACTTCAGGTAATCCATGTACCTTCATTTGTCGTTATCCAAAGATTATAGTATACTTAGTATCTTATACTCCCATGCTTCACTTGTAGGCGTTCATATATCTGCATTTCCCTGAGTTTGCTGAAAGGGCGCTGCCCAACCCCGATTGGAAAGAGGAACACTATCTGGGAAGCAAATATATGTACAATGGGAAGCCCTCGGGACAACGTCGAACCTTGATTGATATTAGGACTCGATTGGACAACTTGCCCGTCCAGAAAGTTGTCTTCGATCCTTATATTCAAAGGAGGGAAGAAGGATCAAGTGTTCATAGCCGCATACAGAGTTACTTTGGACCTCTGTTTCACCCCACCGGATATGTTTTCTACAATCCGACAAGAGTGGCTCGTCAATGTGGTGGTGTACAAATCGAACCAATCGAAAAGGCGCTCGGATTGGGTGACTTGGATAGGGAGGTAAGTCAGGCCTATGAGGGTTCAATTGTAATTGTGCACACACCTCCTTGTTCATCCACTGATTGGGACAACAGAGCTGAGCATTTGGTTGCCCTTGATGCTCCTATCTCTCCGAACGATTGGGTCGACTCTGATTATATGGAGTGGTTGAAGAGGACTTCCCATCCTCATGTCATACGCCCTGATAATAGAAAGTTGATTGCTGATCCAAAAGAAGCCGTCGATGTATATGTAAGTATTCACTTGTGTCCTATTAACTTTAATCATTATATATATGTACTTAGTGTATGTTGTATGATTGAAAACAGAGACCTCGAGTCGGCAAAATGATCATGGAGTTCGAGACAGTGCTTGTGAAAGGTGGTATAGATAAGAGGAGTGAGAGGATCTTGAAGAAAGCTCTAGACCAATTGTTGAACCTGGAGAATAAAAGACGAGGAGATCTTTTTGGACAATCTCAAGAACCACCACCGGAGAGGGCAAAGCGCAAGACAAGGAGGGATGAAGCCACAACAAGCGCTGCACATGAGGATGCACAAGAACCACGGCCTAAACGAGGTCGTGGTGGTGGAAGAGGTCGTGGTGGTGGAAGAGGTCGTGGTGGTGGTGAGGCTACACAAGACGCACCACCAGCTAAAAAGACTCGAGGTGCTAGTACCAGTGCTCGTGGAGGTCGCGGTGGTGGAAGAGGTCGTGGTCGTGGTTAAACTCATAATAGTTTGAAAACACTTGTTTAACTTTGGTTATGTTGAATTAAAACTCTTTCGTTATGTTGTTTTAACTTTGGTTGTGTCGACTTTAAACTTCCTTGGTATGGTTGTGTAGGATTTTAACTTTGGTTGCTACTTTATGTGAATGAATGTGGTTTGTGTACTTAGATTTCTGTCAGTTTTTGTGGCAGAATCGGTTTACATTGGTGTATACATCGAACGATTGTCTGGCAATTTTATTCCAAAAATTGTCAGAGTATACAATCGTTCTATAATGTCGTTTTCCAAAACCGATTATTGACAACATGAAAAACCCATTTTTAACAATCGTTAGATGATGGTGTTGACATACACCGATTAAGAATGCTCAAGTATCTGAATCTCCTGTCTAACTTTGGTGCACATAATCGTTCTCTAAATTTGGTTTTAACTAACGATAGGAAAAATTGATTTTTTAAATCGTTAGATGTTTGGACTTATATAAACCGATTATTGGTTGATCAAGTATATGGTTTTCCTTGTCTATTTGTCCCATAATCGTCCTTTATATCCATTAATATAAGACGATTTTGGTTATTATATTCGGTGTAATAGTTTGTATAAATGAACCGATTGATTTATTTGAATTTCTGGGTGGGTTAACAACAATCGGTTTATTTGGATAATAATATGTACCGATTGTTCGAGAACCCAAGCATATTCGGCTTATGTTTCCATATATATAGACCGATTGAGCGTTGTTCGGATTCAAGATTTAGTTTAAAAAAAACTTGGGTGATTCTCACGGTGATCATGTTTGATAATTTTTAATCTTGTTTTGATATGAGAATTAAGACTAATTAATTTTGTTTAGACTCTAATCATGTAATTAGCAACTAATTGAGAAAGGGTAAAACAGTCATCTTTTATAAGGGGTTTTCCGATTTTGCTATATAACAACCGCCGGAATTATTTTTTCATGGGGCCAAATACTCCAAAATGGGGCCAAATTTAGGCAGGCAATGTCATGTATTAGTATTTTGCAAGGTAGAAAATAGGGTTAGTCTAGTCAAAACAACAAGGGCTTGGAGACCTAGCTAAATTAGTACGGATTAGTACAATAAAACATGAAACAAAACTAATCGGTCAATTCTTTTTTTGTACTTCTAAAGGGATGTTTTTGGTTATCTCTCACTCCAAGTAGGCTACTTTGAGGATAAATGGCATTTGGGCTCTTTGGTATAATGTCCGTTACTGGTTGTATAACCGAAAAATGGCCAAAATCGACTCAACAACCAAAAAAATTGCCAAAACTGGGAAAATAAAATTGATCTAGCATTGCTAGAGTCATTGGATCAACAGATCTAACGGTAGTGGTTTTCAGTAGA
This sequence comes from Papaver nudicaule, assembly GCA_023529015.1. Classification (NCBI taxonomy): domain Eukaryota; kingdom Viridiplantae; phylum Streptophyta; class Magnoliopsida; order Ranunculales; family Papaveraceae; genus Papaver; species Papaver nudicaule. The sequence continues at coordinate 40,054 of JAJJMA010200310.1, read as the reverse complement.
AATTTTTTACTCCAAAGATAAAAACTGAATTTTCCTTCGTAAACCACCACCACCACCATTGGATTAGCCGGTGATTTTCACTTTTTCCCAATTTGTAGACAATGTAGTAGTGATCTACCTAAAAACAAAATATAGCATAAAGCCGTCAAAAAAGAAAGATTTTTTTTTTTGCTCAACAATATCAGAGATGTCTGCTTTAAGAACAGATGCCGTTTGGGGACCGATAAGGAGTAATAACGTTGTGACTGAGGAAAGAAAGAAAATCCAGCCAGCAACTTTTCCCCATCCTATAAAGTCAATTCCGAACCTAATTCCGTGGCTGAAGTTGTCTCGTATGGACTTTTCTAAATGTACACTAATGTGTTGTCAAGGTCTCATCGAGGTGTTTCGTTTGACATGCATGCATTAACTAAATCACTTGTTTTCTTAAGGTCAAATACCTCCTAATATCCTTGATTATCCCTTGTGTTATTAGCTTTAGCCGATTGACTGTCTATTCCCTTGTATTTGTAAGAAAAAGTTATCAAACTCTTCGGATACTTTGATTGACACATTCTGGTTAAAGGATGTGAATGTCAAGGAAGTAATGGAGGTGGAAAAGAATCATTAATAGGTTTGAATAAATGGAAATAAAATATGGTAACTTGTTTAATATTGATGTGTTTTTAACTGTTCATTTCATACCAGATCAGATTAATACTTACCGAAATAAATTTTATATTGAAATATGATTGGAGTCTCCATGAAACCTCGACCACCTTATCATATAGATTTATACATTCCCATGTAATCTTAAACCAGCCTCTTTTTTTTTCCCATAACCAAACTATAATTGGTAATGGTCATCGGGGATAAGATACTGACCTCTTTCGTGTACCTCGTTGGCTCCACTTTGAGCAAAGTTGTTCCTATCATATAGATTTACATTACCATGGTTTGAAAGTAGTTTTGGACTTGGCATCTGTTATTATCCATGAACTCAAGCAAAGTCAATTCAAAACCTACTGGGTTGCTGATGTTTCTAGTTGTGGACTTTTTATTAGTATAATGTTATTACAATTACAACGATGTTAAGTATTTTGACTAGTGAGATTTATTTGCGGAAGTCAATCCATCACACATCAGAAATGAGAAGTTAGAAGCTAAGTTATACTAGTATAACAACGAGGAAGGATTCCGTGACATGGTTAGAATGACATTATCTTGACATTGTTGTACCGTTTTTTTTTTCATAACTCTCAACAACATAGATTTTGAAGCTAATTTTTTAGTGGCATGATCTTTTTACAGGTTTTTGTGGTCCTATGAGGAAGGATCCCGTGACATGGTTACTTAGAATGACATTGTCTTGACATTCTCGTTTTTTTCATAACTCTCAAACAACAAAGATTTCGAAGCTAATTTTTTAGTGGCATGATCTTCTTATACTTTTCTGATGTGTAATTGTTTGACTTCTACGAATAAATCTCACTAGTCAAAATACTTAACATCGTTGTAATTGTATTAGCCAGCTTAATAATCTATCAATTAAATTTCAAATATTATTTCATTATTTTATCCGGAAGACAGGAAGCATACATGCTGGCACGGTTTTTTATCTATCTAAAAATTACTATGTAAGTTAAACACATGATGTAGGACGAAAAGGATAACTGACCGCCTAATAATCTTACGGTGGCGAGGGATCAACTAGTATCCTGATTTTGGATAATTATTTTTTTGTCCAGTGCCATCTAATTTGCTTTACAAAACTAACCGCTTAATAATCCTACAGTGGTGAGGGATCAATTAGTATCCTGATTTTAGATGATTATTTTTTGTCGAGCGCCATCTAATTTGCTCTACAAAACTGACTGCCTAATAATTCTGGGGTGGAGAGGATTCAACTAGTATTTTGATTTTGGACAATTATTTTTTGTCCAGTGCCAAGCAGCTCCGGTAAATTATTAGCTTCGTGGTTTGGCGAGGAACTCTATTTAAGAGGTCAAGATAGTGGGTAGCAATGTAGCAACATTCATGGGGTCAACGCATGCCTATTATTCAAATAGATGCACAAATAAATGAAAGATATTTATTGTACTAGTAAACCTTGTCAAGGTGCAACTTGAGACCAAAATTTTCAAACAAAGACCATGACCAGAGAAAGACAAGAAGTGCAAGTTGGCACACACGAGTTGGCCAGTGGCCGGTGGGTCTATCTATTGCTCAAAGCAAATGTCTTGATTCATTGTGTATTGGTAACCGAATTGCAGCTACCAAATCAAAGAAAGAAACAAACACTGAATTCAATACAGGGGATGGGAGGCTGTCTTCTTATTTTCTTCCTAGCTGTCCTCCAAGTAGGCAAGTAGCACTAGTCCTTACAGTATTATGCTTCCACAGTCCTACTATCCCACTAGTTTTGGCAGTGGTGGTGATGTCTATCATAAAGGCATAGTTGAAAGAAGACCGTTCCAGTTTATTCATGGTCCTGATTTCGTCAACAATAAACGTAGACACTATGATGAACCAGAGGTAAGTGTGGAATTCGTGTTTTTGTTTGTCTGGTTATTGGATAGTTGCTGCTGCTCATTTTTATTTTGATCATTTAGCATGATTTGAGTACCGGCAAGTATCGAACCCAAATTACTTGATATCATTCTAACCAGGTCCAGAATAATAATTTTCACGTCAACGGATGCAACAGCGAGCAATCTGCTATGGTTATTGGTGGGTATTCTCGTTTACTCGGAATGGTAGATATATTGAGGACTTCTAGCCTTGTTCAGATCTTCTATTTTAACGACCTTAGAGCACAGCAATCTAAAATACAAACTGACTTGTTGAAGTGCAATTCGAAGGTGTTTATGTCCAGGAAAGGCATGTTGAAGCAGAGCAGGTAGCAAGTACTCAATCAAAATATGCACTACACCATATTTGGGGGGTAGCAACGGTGCTCATCTGTTGCGAAAAGTGTTAGAAACGGGGACCGGCCATTGCGATTCATGGTGTGACGAATTTTAGCAACGGTAATGTTGCCGTTGCGTCTCAAGGGTAGCAACGGTACTAGCAACGGAGCAGTTCCGCCGTTGCTAGATTTTGCCCGCAACGGCCTTATTTTCGTTGCTTAATTTTTCCTGCAACGGCCAATTCTCCGTTTCTGATTTTAGTAAGCAACGGCTAACAGTCCGTTTCGGATATTTTCCAGCAACGGCGTAACTTCCGTTTCTTATTTTATCCAGCAACGGCGACATTACCGTTTCTAAACCTTGACCGGGTCAACGAAGACCGACTTCCCTTTGCCGGGGAAATTTTAGCAACATAACTTTTTCCGTTGCTAAATCTTGACCAGGTCAACGAAGACCAAATTTCCCTGAAAATAGAAACGGTAAAATACCTTTGCTAAAGTTTTAACAGAAAAAAAAAAAAACAGACTTTCCTGGTTTACCAGCCCTGGAATTGCAGGCAATCATACCCCTGCAATTCCCCCATTCCCCTGCACCTACAGTTCCCCAATTCCCCAATCATACATTCATAGAATCAATTTCATTCATTCAAAGATATTCAATACCAAAATTTCATTCATACTTAGACAATATTTCATACTTAGACAATATTTCAAGTTTACTTGGTGCTACACTTAGCCAAAAAAACAGAACTTATAATAACGAAACCTAGCTAGTTTCAGACAATATTTCAAGTTTACTTAGTGTTCTCGTTCTATAAGACCTAGCTAGTTTCAGTACCTGTCTTTGCCGAAGTTGTCGAAATGAGGGCTGCAAAGGAAAAGCTACATCCGTCGACATGGTAACAACCTTAAGAATTTAAACCTGTATTGATTGTCCCTTGCTACTGTAAAATGTAGCACAACCATTTGCATACATACTTCAATATAGCAAGGGGCAGTCAATACAGCTCAAATCAAAAAGGTTAAGGAATTTGCACAGTAAGGCCTTGGCTTTGTTGTACCTTCCCATATAGCTGAAAGTGCATGATATCCCTGCAATTGTTAACCATTGTATCCAATATTCAGAAACCTTAACTTAGAACAACAAAATTTGCCTAATTGATGTGATACAGGAGAGGTCATATACCTGTCATCCAAATGCATTCTTATCCTTCACTGTACCCTAGCCTTTCCCTTTGCATAAGCCCGCAGCACAATACCTCGCATGAAAGTATAAACCAAATGTCAATATAGAGAAATTGATCAATATCAGAGGCAAAAACAAATGAAAGTAGCTAGATAAGTACTTACCAGGGATTGTTATTCCCCCGGGTGGCTACTACCGCTTCAGTGAACCTCAACTGCAATCACATAGATGTGTTCAATCATACATGTTTAAGTATGCATTAAAGATCACCAAGAAAATACAAGACATTTCAATTCAGATTCTAACTTAGTTCAGTGTTAGAACTACAAACACGACATTCAAATAATGTATCTCCTACTTGTAAATAAAAACTGTAAGTTGACAATCCAGTAAACATTAGGCAGCTAAAACAAATGCCTATCACACTCAAGTGTAACTTGACCCAACAAAAGTGAAAAATCTCGCAATATGACGGTTCAGGAAACACTAAAAAGATCACACAATATCATATAGACAAGTAGTTCTCAAATCAGAACAAGTCGAAACTAATCATCACAATACGAAATCTATTTATAATGGTTTATATTTCCTATGATCGTGCAAGTTAACTGAAATATACAAATTTTACAACAACAGAAAATGCCCAATGTAGCAGAACTTGCCAACTCGATCCTAACTAGTTATTAGAATACATACCCAAAGGTTTGATGACTCTGATCCATAAGTACACAGATCCATATCCTCAACTGCAACACAAGAACAATGCTTAATTAGATATAGCAAAATATAATAATTAACAAGAACTGTAAGTTAGAATTGATGGACTATTAGGCAGAAAGTATAAACTGAAGTTCAATATCGAGAAATTATAACTAATTAAGTAGTAGTACAAGCAAAAACAAATGAAGCTATCTAAGTACTTACCAGGGAATGATATTCCCCGGGTGGCTACTACCGCTTCAGTGAACCTCAACTGCAGTCACCTGCATCATCACATTATAACAGAACACAAACTATACAAAAAAAAAAAAACACATCATTTAAAACATTCAATTTAACCCCCAAAATGTGTTATCCAAAAAAGTGCAAAACAAAAAAAGACTATCTGCTTCATGTTTTCCAGCAACACTTTCACATGACTAGGCAATAATCATTCTAACTGGAACACCTTCCTCATATGATCTTCTCTGCTTTCTGTTGGTCCAGGTTGTTCTCATTCTCACAGAACACTTTCCAGTCCTCTTCTTTAATATTTGGAGGAACAAATAAAAGCCTTTCTTCTTGTGTAGAATGTTTTTCTCCAATGATATCTGCTATAAAAGCCTGGTAAGTTTGCACTTGTAGTTCTCTCCAGGCATCTTCCTTATACTTGCGTGGCACTTGTTTTTCTTCATCGACCATAATTACCTGTAATTAAGAGGGAGGAAGACATAAGCACATTACAGATTTAGGTCAAGAGAAATATCATACACACTGAATCATAAACATACTTAACATACACAAAAAACTAAATAACTGAATCATGAACTAACATAAACAACAGCAGTAGTAACAAAACCTAAAAGAAAAGATTTATACCAACACCACCAGTATCGACAACACCAGAATCAAAAACTAACACCAACACCACCAGTACCAACAACACCAACAGCTAAACCTAAAATCAACAGCAACTTAAATCATTGAATACCCAAATCAAAAACTTAAAAACAACTTAATTAGATCTATAACCAACAACATAAATTAGGGTTTTTTTATACCTAGTTCTTCCAGCAGCAGTATCAACAGCAGTACCTAAACAAAAAAACGAAAAATCATCAGATCTATAACCAATAGCAAAATTAGGGTTCTTAGAAAATATACGACAAAAATTTGGGTTTTGAGAAATTAGGGATTCTTACGCAGAGAGAGGGAATCGACGAGAACTAAGGTTTTTGAGAGAGGGTTTGAGAACTGAAATCGAGTGAAGGAATGAAAAAAAACTGAAATCGAGTGAAGGAATGAAAAAAAAGAGAGTGGGAATGAAAAAAAACTGAAATCGCCCTAAGCAGAGAAGAGAGAAAGAACGAAAGAGAGAAATGAAAACGTGTACACGTATAGTCTTTTTCTCCTCTTGTTTTCTCTCGATGGATAAGATGGAGTCAGCTGTCTGGTTGGTGGGTTGAATCACTCTGACTGAATACGTGTTGGTTTAGTCAGAGAGGAGATCGGATCAGTGAAGTTAATGTCGGCTCAGTCATGCCGGAAAAAAAGGATCAGTGAGTTAATATGGGTTTTCATGCCGGAAAAAAAGGGTAAGTTATCTAAACGTGTGGGTTTAGACAGTGAATAAAATCACTGAAATTGAAAAGACTAGAGATATTCAATTCACCGTCAGTGATTTCTGAGTCACTGAAAATAGGCAGTTTTCAGTCTTTTTGAAGTCTAAATACAGTGCCTGCATGCAACATTTAAAGCCATGAAAATTTCTAGAAAAAAATAGCACTATATAAAGAAAGTTATCTTATTGGGAGATAAAAATTGCATTACAAGATGGAAAGAATTCGACACAAATACAACCATCACACAGTCATGGCAATGTTCTATGAAGTACAACTTGAAGAAAGAAGGAACCCTACTACTGCTCGTCATTATCTGCAAGAAACTACTTTGATTGGGAAGATGTGGAAGAATCGTCTACATCTTGAGCTGTATCGGATCCCCCTTGACTCAGATGATAGGTCGACCAAGTCAGTCGATTCTCTGGAAGCGGGATTTATCAAAACCCTTGCTGAAAATTGTGATGAGATTATGGACCCCAACAGCCGATTTTGTCGAGAGATGAAAATTTTGTTGGATCGTCAACCTGCAGGTGAGGAGGAGGAAGTTCAGAGTCGTTTGAGAATTCCAATCATCGACTTAACAAATGATGAAGGTGGTGAAACAAGTAAGGCAGATAAAGGTGGAGCAAGTAGGGCAATTTCAGAAAAGGGCAAGGGGAAACAGAAGATGTAATAATGATCATCTATGTTTCTATCTATATTCTAGTTATGTTTCTATGTTTTCTAGCTAAGTTTCTATGTTTTCTACTATGTAAGTTTCTATGTTCTCTACCTATATATGTAATATAATGAAGTTTGTTTTCATCTACACTTGATCCATATTCAATTTCACTAGACAATAATAACAGCAAAAATTTCACAGTACTAGAGAGCTTACCAAGTTTTCGCCAATAGTCGCTTGAATTGAACAGTCAAGCTACATATCCTGCCTTGCACATCTGAAAACACCAAATATACATAAAATATAAGATGTAAACAAAGAGAACTTGCGAGCAAAAGATAGAAAGTGACCATTCATCATTACCTTTTTGTTATAACAGCCGGTTCATACAAAAGAAGTTAGTATTCAGAAAACAAGATGCATGAAAATTAACAGAAAGCAAAAAGAGAAGCATGAAATATTTTTCATTATATAAAACAGCAGGGCTAGAAAACATGCTTTATCCACATATTCGACAGTTTGCAAGTTATGAAAATTACATGTTTTGGCAGAGTGTCTTCCTCTTTACAAAAAAACCAAAAAAAAAAAAAGAGAAGACACTCAAATCAAAACCAAAGTCTTCCTACTTTTCACTGCTTCCAGAGTCTTCTCATACTCGCAGAATGCCACCCAGTCTTCTTCTTTTATTTCAGGAGGAACATTCAGCAGTCTTTCTTGATGGGTGTTGCAAGTATCGTAGTAGTTTCTTCGCAACTCAAACTTGAGTCTCCTCCATGGTTCAGCCATCCCCTTTATAGTAGTCTTTCTTGAAGTATCAGGAATTACATATTCGTCCTGAAACCAAACCACACCAATTACTATCTCAAGGTATTAACCAGAAACTATGAACCTAAACAAAATTCAGAAATTTTAGGGGATATACCTTTAGCTGCCGCCAGACATCCATTTTATCCTTCATCGGCACCTGACTCCAATTTTGGTAGGAGATAGGGATATGAGTACGTATCAAGGAGCCCTTAAAATGACCCATTTTAGCTGTCAAGTCGCCAGTGGGAAGTGCATTTTCATCTACCTCAACTTCTGCCATAATAACCTGCAAAATAGCTATCACCAACACATATCACAAACTGATTTCAAGCAATTAAAGTTATAAATCATAATCCTGTCATAATCCTGTCATATGCTAGTCTACAAGCTACATGGTTTAGATTCAGGAGCAATAGCGACATCTGTTGGTACATTCACTCTCCTACGTGTAAGTTGGTCATTTCATAACACTGAATAACTATCATCTCACACGTAAGAGAGTGAATCACCAACCTAGCCTCAGCTAAAGCTCCAAGGAATCCATAATAACCTCCATTTAACAAATACATAAGCACAAACTCACATCCACACAATTTCACAGCAAAAAGGCGGACACGGCCACAAACCTCCAAACCCTCTACTTCTATACTACCACAAAGTGATAATGATAGTAGTAGAGGATTTGGCAGGTTGGCCGCGAACAACAATTTGCTGCTACTTACACCTAAGCAGCAAAAAGGCGCACCCCTCGTACCCACAAACCCTCTTCTTGTTCTTCTTTACCAGCAAGTGATAAAAAAAGCAACAAGAAGGTTTGAGTGTTGAGGCGCACGCGACAATTTGCTGCCACTACTTCATTACTACCACAAGTAATAATGAAAGAAGTAGAATCATAGAAGATTCAACAGAATAGGCGATACAACAAAAAGGCGCACTCATCAAGGTACTCCATAAACCTTCTACTACTTCTTTACCAGCAAGTGATAAAGAAAAAAATAGAAGATTTATGGAGTCCTGATGAGAACAGCAATTTGCTGTTCTATCATTTAGACAACCAAATCAACTATATAATCACCTAAGGTATAACATATCCAAAACAAACTACAACAAATGATATCTAAAGACAGAAATCAATATGACTATATCAATTAGGCAGATGTTTGTTGCACACAAACTATAACAAATGATATCCAACATATTTGTTGCACACAAACTCACACATATTTGTTAACATCATTTCTATGACTTAAGAAAAGACAGAAAGCAATCAATTAGGCAATATAGTCTAGTGGTAGGGTGCCGAATCCCTTTAAGTTAACGACAGAATTCTCATTTTAGAAGAGAATGAGCTTAGAAGTAGCTCAATATTTACCACCAGACCATATTGACCCATATCATATCAATTTCATTTAACTGAAACTCAGAAACAAACTCACACACAACAGATTATCCAGATGTTAACAGCATTTGTATGACTTAAGAAAAGGCAGAAAGCAATCAATTAGGCAATATAGTCTAGTGGTAGGGTGCCGAATCCCTTTAAGTTAACGGCAGAATTCTCATTTTAGAAGAGAATGAGCTTAGAAGTAGCTCAATATTTACCACCAGACCATATTGACCCATATCATATCAATTTCATTTGCACATTCTACCAGCACATTCTATTATCAATTTCACAGATTTATCAAGCAATAGCAATAACAATAGCAACATATAGAAAAAAAATCAGATTTATCAAGCAATAGCAATAGCAATAACAATAGCACATTCTACCAGCACATTCTAACAACATCTGTTAGTATTAAACAAATTAAAATCAGAAAAAAATAGAAACCCATATATTCAGAAAACCCCAGAAATTAAACATTAACAAACACAATTAAGAAAACCCTAGAAACCCATATAAAAAAACCTAAAAATGAAATTTATGCACAAACCCTAGAAATAAAATTCATAAAACCCAAAAATAAAACCCAAACCGCATAACCCAAACCCCAATCATACATGCAAAACAAAGAACAAATAAAACTGAAAAAAAATTGTGAAATTTGTGATAGTTGTGATTAGGGTTGCGATTTCTCACCAGATGAAAGCTTTTCCTTCGATTCGACCCTTAAAATTTTTCTCACAAGAACCCTAGAATTTTTTCTTCTCCCGCTTTGTCTTTTTTTCTCCCGCTCTTTCTCTTTCTCTCTGAAAATGAAAATGGAAATGAAAGTGAGAAATGATTTAGGGTTATAAGTGTTGAGAGGTGTTTATGGCACACACTCTCTTCACACACTTGAAGCTAGGGGCGGAAAACAACCTATAATGATAACTACTTGGGCATAAATATCTTAAAAAGTGTGGGGAGGTGTTTTTGCCCGCACGCGTACACACCACGCGCAAAAAAACAGCAACGGCAATTAGCAACAGAAAACCTTCTGTTTCGGAATTCCGCAACGGCCCAAGCCCGTTGCTATACCGCAACGGCAGCATTACCGTTGCTACTCAGTGTTGCTATTCGCCAAATATGGTGTAGTGATGATAGTCATGAGATTTTAAGCTCAGCAACTTATCCCCACTCACATTGTTGCTCAAGTTTGAGCAAAAACCTGAAGGGAATTTCAGATTTCGAATAATCTGGCAAAAATTTGTCTGCTCTTGTTTGGACAAAACCCACACCGGGTTGTTTACTATCCCATTCTTAATTTTCTTCACATTTCACTCTCCAACGTGGAGCTTTTTCTCACACAATGCATCACGATTATCCCATAACCTTTTAGCCTTACTTACATCATCAAAGAGCGTGATAAATGTGTTCCATGGCGTTCTTTTCCGTGTGCATCACGTCGATAGAATGAAATATACTCAGATGGCTATACGACTCAAGTTCCCAAAAACAACACTTCCTATTGAAAATACCTGTTCCCAAACCAGAATTATCCCTCTGATCAATACCATCATCCTCAAAAACATAATCATCCTCAAACTCAGTCTCATCATCAGACACGTATCTCTTTCTTTTGCCAGCCTTGCGTTTTTGGGTCTTACCAGGTATGTAATGAACATCTTTCAACAACTCGAGTGACTCTTTGTTAGTTAGTCTCTTTGGCGCCAACTTTGTCTCCTCTTTTTCCAATCCCAAGAATTTCCCTTCCCTAAAGGTGTGCCTGCTCTTGAGGAAAATCTGATACTTAGTGTACACTACCTTTTTAAATCCTTTGCCCATATGAGTACATCGAGTTTTGTTTGCGCAGACAACACATCCATTGTCCTCATGAACTGTTCGTCCACTTAAAATACCAAGAGCAGGTAAATCATGAATCCCAAACATTAGAGTTACTCTCAGGAAATAATACTCTTCTCTGAAATAATCCCAAACTCGCATTCCGTCTTTGAAGAGAGTTTTTAATTCATCGACAAACACCTGCATAAATACATCAATGTCTCCATTCGATGACTTGCGACCAGGTATCAACATATTGTATATTTGGAATTCAGTCTTCATACACAAAGAAGGTGGAAGATTATAAACCACAGATATGAGAGGCCAACAGCTCCAACCCTGATTTGACTGGCCATGGGGATTAAACCCATCCGTCGATATTCAAAGGTAAACATTTCTGCCTTCCGCTGCAAAATATGGGAATTTTTCCTTGAACCGCCGCCACTGAGGTGAATCGCACGGATGACGCATATAACGAGGAGAAACTGCCGCTCGGTCGTGCCAATCCATGAAAGCTGCTATCCAAGGAATAGAGAACATTTTCGCAAGTCTTGGTCCTAGAGGAAAGTATCTTAGCACTAACATAGGTTCTTTTGACACCTGCATCTCCCCTTTGGAATCTTTGAATTCTTTAAATCTTTTAGCTTGGCACACTCGACATTGCTGAAGATTTTTATCTGTATTGTGATACATCATACAATGATTCGGACAAACATAAATAGACTTGCATTCCATCCCCAGATCCTTAAGCATCGTCTTCGTAGAATCATAGTTTTTAGGGAAATTGTTTCCAGGAAGCCACTTTCCTAACGGAATCAACAAACTATCCATACAATTACCAGAGAATTTATATGTTTTCTTTAGATTATGCAGTTCTACGATAGCACCGAGGGTTGAGATACCTTCGGATGCTGGGTGCAACTGCTGCCCTGCCAACTTTGAGTACTTAGCATAACGCTTCCCCATATCCAGCTCTTGTTCTTCACAGACTACTTGCTCATAAGGGTCAGCATGAGGACCAAAGTTGGCAGCAACATAAGCATCCCAGTCAAAATCAGGCATTTCTTTTTCTGCAACCTTCTCCTTCTCCACATGACGACTATTTGAAATCTGACCCACCAAATCCTCACCTTGCAAGTACCAAGTGTTGTACGTCCTCAAGATACCTGTCTCGTATAGATGCTTTTCAACAACTTTCCATGGATGCCGAATCTCATTAGCACACTTTTTACATGGGCAAGCACAACCAGATGAATCCCCATTTGAAACCATTCTACTTAGCTCTAGTTTGTAATTTTCTTGCCTACATCATGTTAATGGATTTAAGCTTTGCTTTGCTGTCGAGTCTTGTTTCTTTTTAAACATCATTTAGAGTACCATTCTCTTCTATCAAGTTTAGCTCTCCTATCTTGGCAGTCAAAATCTATTTTAGTAGAAATCACTAATTCATTTAGTATTGGATTTACAAACTAAAATCCAATGTTTATGTCAATTTGGGTGAGATAGGTTATGCATAGCTATCAATTTCTTAATGTTTATGTCTATCTCCACTTGTCAAATTCGTAGTAGGTTTAGAAATGTCATCTAGTTAGTATTTCCCAAGGTATCAAAAGGGTTAATTTAGTCAAAACAACAAGGGCTTGGAGACCTGGCTACCATAGGAAATGAGTACGGATTAGTACAATTAAACATGAAATTAAACTAATCAGTCAATAATTATTTGATCACTTAATTTAAACAACCCAATTAATTTTTGATATTAGATTGAGACTCCTTAAAAGAAGTATCAAGGGCCATTGAATATTTTGATTATCTCACTGCAAGTAGCCTACTTTGATGATAAATGGCATTTAGGCTTTCTGGTATAGTATCCGTTATTAGTTGTATGCACACGCTTTGCATGTTGATCTGAAATAAATTTACGCTTTCCACGTACGCGTTCGCGTGATAGCCTCACTCTTTGTTATAATATTTATTCAAACCGACTCAAATCAACCAAAAAATGGCCAAAATTAGCAAAAGCAAACCAATAATAATTTTACCACAATTCGTAGACAATGTAGTAGTAATCAATCTAAAAATGTAGCACAAAGCCGTCAAGAAAAAAAGAAAGAAAAAGTTTTTCCTCCGTTCTTGATGTCTGCTTTTAAGAACAGATGCCGTTTGGGGACGGATTATGACTTGGTAAGGAGTAATAACGTTGTGAGGAAAGAAAGAAAATTCAACAACTTGAACGTTTCCCCCAAACCTATAAAGTCAATTCCGAACCTAATTCCGTAGCTGAAGTTGTGTCGTATAGAATTTTTTCTAAACAATCCCAATTCGTGTAATGTGTTGTTAAGGTCTTATCATGTGTGGTTTGACATGCATTAACCAAATCACTTGTTTTCTTAAGGTCAAATACCTCCTGATATCCTTGATTATCCCTAGTGCTATTGGCTTTAGCCGATTGACTGTCTTTTCCCTTGTATTTGTAAAAAAAAAGTTGTCAAACTCTTCAGATGCTTTGATTGACACATTCTGGTGAAAGAATGTGGATGATGCAGTCAAGGGAAGTAATGGAGGTGGAAAAGAATGGTGAATAGGCCTGGCGGCCTGACTAAGGGAGCAAAAATAAGGCCAAGTCCAGTGGTGTGGTGATCAAATCTAAATTTTGTTCAAGAGTGATTGAAAAGACGTGCTCCCTACCATGTATATTGACCCCTTTTGTGTACCTCGCTAGCTCGCTTTGAGCAAAGTTGTTCCTACAAAGCAATGGTTTGAAAGTTGTTTTGGACTTGGCATCTCATTATCCATGAACTCAAGAAAAGTCAATTCAAAACCTACCGGGTTGTTGATGTTTCTAGTTGTGGACTTTTTATTAATATAATGTTATTCCAATTACAACGATGTTTAGTATTTTGGCTAGTGAGATTTATTTGTGGAAGTCAAGCAATCACACATCCGAAATGAAAAGTTAGAATATAAGTTATACAACAATGAGGAAGGATCTCGCGACATGGTTAGAATGACACTATTTTGATATTGTCGTACCAGTTTTTTCATAACTCTCAAACAACATAGATTTCGAAGCTAATTTTTTGTGGCATGATCTTCTTACAGACTTCTGTGGTCCTACGAGGAAGGATCCCGTGACATGGTTACTTAGAATGACACTATCTTGACATTGTCGTTTTTTTTCATAACTCAAACAACATGGATTTCGAAGCTACTTTTTTAGTGGCATGATCTTCTTACACAAATAATTTTCTGATGTGTAATTGCTTGACTTTCGCGAACAAATCTCACTAGTCAAAATGCTTAACATCGTTCTAATTGTATTAGCCAACTATTTTTTTTTTTTTGAATTGTATTAGCCAACTTAGTACAATTAAATTTCAAATATTATTTCATTTTTTTTATCAGGAAGTGTATCGTGGTTGGGAAGGTCATAATAGCAAAAGCCATTGGAATTTTTATTTTATACATCGGCAGAATCAATTTTGTTATTAATAGACCAGAGGGGAAAAAGAATGACTGAAAGAAAAGAAATCAATTAGTTATTCATTAAAGTTTCATTTGATTCAATGACCAGAATTAAACGAGGATATATAGCTCGGAGACGTAGAACAAAAATTCGTTTATTTGCATCAACCTTTCGAGGGGCGCATTCAAGACTTACTCGAACTATGAATCAACAGAAAATGAGAGCTTTTGTGGAGGGTAAAACCCCTCGGGACACGTGTCTTACATCTAAGAAGAATAACCACTCCAGAGGATCGACAACAAAGCCTCAGACTAAACCAACGAGGAAATGAGACCAAACGCGAGCGAAGTGAGGACTCGGAAGAAAAGCATTCGGACCGCATCGAGGGACCGAAGCCCCAGGGTCAACTTCGGAGCACCACCGAATAAACCGCCTTACTCAACAAGGACTGACACCTTCACGATTGAGTCTTTTGTCTTATTAGCTGTAAACCACCCAAGCTCGGCCTATATAAGGTGAGCTTGGAAAACATTGTAAGGGTTGGATTCTTTTGGGTAGAACCTAAGCGGCAAGAGTGGGATTAGGGCTGTATCTCCTCTGGTTCCTTAGGGTTACAATCCATGTAGTTACAACACAGAAATTAATGCAAGTCTTTATACATTTAGCCTTTGATTACTGTTATTGTATATACCTTCGGTATTGTTCTTATGGTCTTCGCACTATTGAATCTTGTTTAAAGTAACTGTATGTATGAGTAGATCTGATGGATATGGTACCTTATACACCTATGAAGATTTTCTACTCGTACAACTTTAGTTTCGGCTCATCGGGATAGGGGAAGGTAGAAGAGAGATTTTCGTCGTTTGTGGATCACTCGTATAAATGCAGTAATTCGTGAGATTAAGATATCCTATAGTTATAGTCGATTAATACACGATCTGCACAAGGGTCAGTTACTTCTTAATCGTAAAATACTTGCACAAATAGCTATATCAAATAGGAATTGTCTTTACATGATTTCCAACGAGATCATTAAATAAGGGGATTGTAAGGAATCCACGAGAATTATTGACACTGTTTCTTGTCTATCTAAAAAGTACAATATACTATGTATATTAAACACTAGATGTGAGACGAAAAGGATGATTCAAAATCTGGATAAAAATTGTATGAGACCAATGTTTTTAAACCCGGACCGGACATCGAACCGAAAAAGCTACTGGATCAGGGTCATATGGTTCAACTCGTGTTTGGCGAGGGACTCTATTTAAGAGGTCAAGATAGTGGGTAGTATTGTAGGTTGGCATTCATGGAGTCAACGCATGCCTATTATTCAAATAGATGCACAAATAAATGAAAGATATTTTCCTTTCAAAAAAAAAAAAAAAAAGAAAAATAATTATTAATCCTACTAGAAAACCTTGTCAAGGTGCAACTTGGGAGGGACCAAAATTTTCAAACAAAGACCATGACCAGAGAGAGACAAGAAGTGCAGGTTGGCACACACCAGTTAGTCGGTGGCCAGTGGGTCTATCTATGGCTCAAAGATATGTCTTGATTCATTGCGTATTGGTAACCGAATTGCAGCTACCAAATTAAGAAAAAGAATCAAACACTGAATTCAATATATGGGTTGGGACTGTCTTCTTATTTTCTTCCTAGCTATCCTCCAAGTAGCACTAGTCATTACTATTTGGATATTATTATGCTCCCACTATCCCACTAGTTTTAGCAGTCGTGATCTCTATCATAAAGGTACATAAATGAAAGAAGACTGTTCATCCATGGTCTTCTATTTGTCAACAAAAAACATCGACACTATGATGAACTAGAGGTAAGTGTGGAATTCGTGTTTATGTTTGTCTGGTTGTTGGATAGTTGCTGCTCATTTTTATTTTGATCTTTTAGCATGATTTAAATGCTGACGGACTTTGAATTCAGATTACTGATATCATCGTAATAATTTTCACATCAACCGCCAACAGCGAGATCTACTATGGTCATTGGTGGATATTCTCCAAATGGTAGATATTCAGGACTTCTATGGTTAGGAAGATTCCTCTGAATGAGGTTTTTATTTTTGTATTTGTTCTTGTTTTTGTTTTTCATTACATTTTTGTTTATTCCCTATTTGGTCAATCGTCAATGAAGTGGTTTTTTTTTTTATAATAAAGCCTTAATATTAAACTAAGAAAATAAAACAGTGGGTTGTTCTCGCCTAGCGAGATTGAGGCGTGCCTCCTTAGATATTACATCAAAAAGGAAGCATGGAGGAGATTGCTTCATTAAAAGGTTTTCAGTTGCTTGTAGCTTTTGAACTAAAGCTAAAGCACTTAGATTTGCCTCCTTTGAAATTAAATTAAACCTACAACCTTTACTTTGCCTTAACCTTTCAAGAACCAGTTTCCCCGTATTGTTCCAGAGTGATCTAGTTTGCCACCGCTTTCCACTTGTTTCTCCCATAATTATTCCTTGAATAGCTTTGCTTTGGCCCTCAATTTCTATATTAGCTTCAGTGAGCTCCATTCCCCAGTTGAGTGCCGCAGTGACTGCCATGATCTCCCCTTCATCCCTGCTGTGCCCTGCCATAGTCTGAGCTCTCACTTCCCTGCAAAAACCATTAGAATCTCTAGCAATTAGTGCATAACAGATAGATTGGTTTCCTGGTTTCTACTTAACAGCCAGGTTAATTTTGATCCCCATTTCACTTGGTGCTAACCAAGTTGTCTGAGTATCCCTAACCAAGGTTTGTTGCTGTCTAGTCAAAGTTCTTTTTGGTCTATTATTGTCTATCCAAAAGTTAATTGCCCTTTTCATCACTGCCAAGGGTGATTGGTTCTGACCCTTATAAACCTTATCACATCTTGCCTTCCATATATGCCAAATCATAGCAGCACAGAAACCACTCCAAGATCCTTGATTAGAATCCCATCCTGCTGGTTCATGCTCCCAACTGATGATCCAGTCTTTCATAGTTGGTATTTCTACACCTTGAGGGAAAGGACTAAAGCCAGAGGCAAACCAAGTTGCTCTCGCAAAATGACACTCTATCAGCATATGTTCTAAGGTTTCATTATTTCCCAAACACATGTGACAGACGTTTGGCACATCTATAAACTTGGAGATCACTGCTGCACAAGAGACCATATTTTGCATACATTTGTCAACAAAATTCCTAGCTCTAGGGGCTGTTTGAATAGCCCACAACTTATCCCAGTGAGAGTTTTGGACTACTGTAAAGTTGGTTAGTGCATTATAAAGTGATTTAGTTGAAAAATTTCCATCTATTTCTAGCGTCCATCTGGGAGTATCCTTGCACATCTGATTTGTTGTTAAGCTAAGGATTGCATCAGCAGTCCTTCTAACAAAAGAATTTCTAATCAGATTTGAATTCCAAGAGTGGGTTGACTGATCAATGAGATCCTTTACGTATATTAGGTCTGTACTTAGATTAGATTCCGGTATAGGGAAGATACCAGGAATCCACCTGTCATTCCTAATTTTGGTTAAGTTACCATTACCTATTTCCCATAAACAGTAAGGCTTGATATAACTCAATCCTTTTTGAATGCAAATCCACATCCAAGAGCCTGTTTTGTTGATCTTAGCATCTAAGGGATGAGAAGCGTTTCTAAAATATTTATTTTTCAGAAGAACAGCCCATGGCGCTTCTGGGTTGGATACCAAATTCCAAGCTAATCTTCCTAACTGAGCTTTATTATTGGCCTTTAGGTCCCTAAATCCTAAACCTCCTAAATTTGTTGGTTTGCATAAGGCATCCCACGCTTTTAGGATTAAATCTCTTTTACCTTCCTTCTTTCCCCACCAGAATTTCCTCTGAAACGAAATGAGTTGGTC
>JAJJMA010200310.1:6190-16536 GCA_023529015.1 Papaver nudicaule | reverse complement strand
CTTAGAAACCAATAACTTACTTAAAGCAGATTTCATGGACCTTAGAAAAAATGAAAGGAATCTCATCTATTTTTCGCGACTTCGATGGTTCAAATTTGTATTCACTGTATAGACATGCTAGAATTGCTTCATCCACAGGATATCACGACCCTCTCTTTAGGTAGGTATCCATTACAGCTGATGGAATGGTTTCAGATCCAAAGTCAATTGAAGTGGGATACCTCGACTGCAAGAGCTTTAGTACAAACACCCATTGAATGACTTTCTTTGGAGAAAACCCCAGGACAGTAGTGTCGACTTGCTGCAATACACCAACCAAGATTTTCAGTTATAATGAAACTATAACATCAGCCAGAGCAATAATTCTTAGTTCAACCACAAGTATTGCTATCCTTTCATTCATTTAAAACAATCAATGAAGACGTAAAGGAATGAAAAGATATCTGCATACCATTGCTTTCAGATCATCCCTCTTTGGTTTTCACAAATTGGATGATGCGACCAGAACTGTCGATCTTCATTAATCCAAAATCCGATGCACGGCTGAAAGATAATAGTTCAACTTGAGATGTGGTACAACACAAGCGATTATAAACACATATCATCCATAGGTATGCATGAAACACTAATATCAACATTGGTATCAATATGTTTCTGTAACACCACAAGGCAGTAATGGAAATTATTAAGTATGGAGAACTAGTTTAGTCGTTAACGTGTCACGAAACTGATTAAGATACCTGCACAAAGTCCATGTAATCCATTATATAAAGATGATCTCCATACAAGATCACTATATTCTCGACGTTCTTGTTCTTCGCATCCTGTACGTAAGCAATTCGAGAAAATAAGGAATGTCTTTGCGATCATACAGGTGTTCCTATCTTCAACCGATCAGTTTCAAACCCAAGTCAGACTGAAAAGATGTTTCAAAATGCTGAGAGGGGATTAAAGACCAGATCTTTATTTCATTAAGTCAAGTAACTGTGGCACGTGCAAGAAACATCATGAGTATTTTAATAGGAATGTACAGGAGTAAAGAGACGATATTATAGGTTCATGTTCAAGTCATTATGATGGGTAACAAATGGCTTGGCTGTTGCTCCACCAGCAATCATGTTCATCATGGGGGTTTCTACCTGATGATATGATGATATTGAGGAAATTGTAAACTAAGTCAATGTAAGATTCAGATCATATACAGAAAAAGAAAAAAGAAATAAAGCAGGAACAAGTACGAACCTCCAAAAAATTAAGATCTTCGAGGAATCTCCTAATGTAAGAAACAACCTTAGCTCGAGTTCTGAAAATTTGTGTCACCTCTTTGTTCAACATCAAGTCCAAGTAACGTTGGCGATATCTTGTTTCCTGTAAGAGAAAGATCAGTCAAGTTAAAAGCTAGAAATATGGGGTCAATTAAGTACTATCAGATGTGTGCAAGCATTTTGCATACCTGGTCCTTCAAAACATACGATTCAGGATTCCTTGCACTTCCAGGTATCCACAAATCATTCTTCTACATTACGACAACAAATCCATCCATTATCTAGACAATCATGAGATGCATTGCTTTGTTCAATAGGTACATTTGCAGAAATAAAATGTATTATCACCTTTATGTTTGCATTATCACCTCCAGGACCAGCTGTCTCTCTTGGCAGCAATTGAAGAGTGTTACTTAGTACAACGAAAGTTCTAGGAAAGAGACTCAATTGTCCTCGCTTGCACCTTCCTGCGAAGTAATTTTAAATGAGCGCAAAGTTCAAATTGAAACCAGAGAAAGTACGGTGAAACAAAGAACAATATGCATTTAGGCTAGACTTTTGTACAATTGAAAGTAATAAGGAATGCTTGAGATACGATTTCAAATGCAGTGGCTTACACTGCTTTAGTACTAAATACGAACCATCTCTATGTCTAGACATCATCTAAATAGGATTGCACACCAGTTTCAACCCTTTAAGCTGTTTCTTTATAAGCAATAACAGTGCAAGTTGTAATACCTGGAAATCCTGCAACGCCAACAATGTCACCACGTTCAACACCAGAATGTTAGTGTGTAAATTTAACTACATCCAGATCAGAATTACTACACAAAAGCGGATATTTCAAATATTACAACCCCAGAGATACAGATAAATTCAATGGAAATATGAAACCACTTAGATCATAGTCATATATACCTAGCATCAACCATTAGTTGCACCTCTAAACCACCAGTTCCACGCAAATCATAACATATCAGCTTGGAGGATTCCAGTCTCTTCTGCATAATTCTTCCTGGAGTAAGCAAAACAAACAGGATTAGATGAGTTAGTAATAAACAACTGCTAGACAAAATTGATAAATCCCTTACAGAATGAATTCCTCACCAGCCAATGACACGACAACATCTTCGCGGCGCTCACCCGCTTCCAGTGTCTCGTACATTTTAATGTATTCAGGAATAGCCATTGTAACATTGAATTTGTGAGGATACGGATTAACCCCAGACTTCTTGAGTGATTCAACCATTTTAAGCCGGTTCTCACGAAATTCCTGCAATTCAACATCATACGAAACAACAAATCAGTATCAATTCCGAAAATTAAAAAAATTAAAAATTTATAAGAAAAAAAAGGTACAAAAGTTGGAAATTTTAACAAATGACCAACATTAGGGTCCAAATATTCTTCTTCATGAGCTGAAGCTACAACTGCCACTGGTTCAATGTTCTTAAGCCTAGACTCCATCATGGGTGCCTACAGATAATCAAAATACAGTAGTACAGATTAAAGATAAAAATGGAAGCTTTTGGATTGATACTTGTCTAAATCATTGAAATAAAAAGAAAGAAAGCAAAAAAAAAGTTGGAATCTTTACTACATTAGGGTTAGTGCCTATAAATAATCAACAAACAGAGTAAGATGAAACTGGTGTCGAAACAACACCGACGAGAAAAAAGAAAGTTGTACCAAGAGAGAACTAAGAAACTGAAGCAAAGCTGAAAATTCTGAAATAGTGGTTTTATAAAGTATATAAAGTGCACAATGTGCAATTTTATTCTCTGCATGAAAATCGATATCAAATTTCCTGAAGCTAAAGTAACTCAGCCATTGAAATAAAATCCTCTTCAGGGCTGTGGGATTATATGCCCCAATCCCTTAGGTTTTCCATCCAACCCAGTTAATCCCGTCATCACATTAACGCACCAGGGAGAATTCATCTTCTCCATCAATGGCGTGATCTTTTATTAGAATACAATGTAACCTATTTGATGTCAAGACAACTATGGAGCAAGACAATTAGTCCCGCAAACGCAGTCCTGTTAATGAAAAAGAAAATATTAGGCTCTCTACTTGCAGATACTGTGAGAAAGAAAGAGCCAACATGCCAAAACGGTGGGGTTTGTATATATGTAGCGGATCTCTCCATTACATGGTCTAGAGGTGGGACATGAAACAATATTAAGGCAACCACTATCATCACAATCTTGTAGTAAAAACTAATACATGAAACCCCTAGGAAACTTCTACAGTAGCCTCCACTCTTCATACAAGTTGCAAGCACAAGATTAGACTGCTGCTAAACGAAGTTAATAGCATAAATGCCTTAAGCTAGGCCCCTCTCTAAATTAGAAAACCTTGCAAAGGGACCAAAACCATAAAATACATTTCAATGCTGAAATGATAAATTACCTGTTATCCGAGGTAGAGAAGGCCGAGATCAAGCGGTAGAAGAGGGATTGACAGGCACATGAAGTTCCTCCTCATTAAGGTTTGTTAATGCACAACTAATAGACTCAGCAACATCCACATTGCAAGAACCCACAAAAACCAAGTCCAATGAGATAGCTGTATACGCAATCACATCAAGTAGTGCCTCTGGATCCTCTAGTATTGCTGATAAAAACTCTCAATCTCTCTTGCATCACTCATTTTAACCCTAGAAGCAGCCAAACTTGATGCAATATCCTGTTCAATCAAACAACAATCACATCAATAAAAACCTAATTTCCAGTTTCTTCCTCACAAAAACCTAATTTCCTCAAATGTGTTTCTTCTTTCCAACATTAGGTCATGTATATCAACGATTAGTAGAAATATTGATGAGAGATTTCCTTTAGTTGGTCTACTCACTCGGATCTTCTGGATTTCAGAGATTTCCAAAACCCCAAGAAAAAAAAACAGATCTGATAGAGTACCGAAGGCCTGTCGGCAACGGAAAAAAAAAGAAGCAAAATCCGAGTTAAACCACTAAAATTGGAAACATCAAGTTATCAAGGATAAGAAAGAATCAGACAAAGATCAAAGAAAAAAAACCTAATTACAAACCCTAACTCTTGCAGCTCTAAATCGAACCATAACTCGTACCACAACTAATAATCATGAAAAATAGGATTTGGTTGCGATATTGTAGAATTTTCGAAAGGTTTTGGTCGGGTAAGAGAGAGACCCAAACCAATCTTTTGGGTTCTTTCATGGAGAACAGGAGAAGAGGGGAGGAGGTAAGACCGATCTCATTTTTATTTTGGTTTTTAGAGAGTTAAAAGGAAATATAAGGAAATCTATTTTTCAGTGAAAAGACATATAAGCCCACAAGTACGCAACGTTTTCTAGGGTAAACTGGGGATGTTAAGTTTTCTTATATTTAATCCCTAATTACAGCAACGTATTATCAATTTAAAGCAACGTTTTAACCAACGCAACGTTTATAAACGTTGCTAAGCAGAAAAATAAAATGTCGCGAATTTCCTGATCTGGCGTAGTGATAGCTCATCCGTTGGTAAGGTTGTTGAAACAGTACTTACCACATTTAAGAGCACAGAGAAAAGCATGGGGAGATTCAATTACTCCAGCTAATTGTGAAGTGACTTGATTTGAGATATAATCTCGATTTTCTAAATAGAAATCAAAATATCTACAAGCTTAAGATCAAAGAAATTTGAAATTCAAAAAATTTTGAAATTCTTAAATTTTGGAATTAAAACTATTTAGACTCAATTCAAAATTGTATCTCTTTATAAGTACTTAAGTTATTAACTAAAACTGTTGTGACTGTTACTTATATCCTCTCAGAATTACAAAGAAGAAGACACATTTATATGTCTATGCATTAGTCAGAAGAATATTTTCTGGACAAGGAACCTGAATCAGTTTCTAAAAGTAGATAACTACAAGTTATAGAACCATACTGATCAGTTCATGAAGAAGAAAAGAACTACACTTATTCTTTTTGTTTTGAGGAAAGTAAATGATCATAATGGAGAGAGAAGCAGGAACAATAACTTGATAGAATGGGACATGAATAAATGAGAAAAACCCATCGACTGACCATAAGATCAAAACCGATGAGACTTGTGAGCATAAAATAAGCAAAACTGCATTAACTCCTTTAGGTATCATTCAATGTTTCTAGCCTAAGCTTACCTTATAAATTTTTAATCAGAATTATAAGAAGCACAATGAACATAATAAACACAATAAACACCATTACCATCAAGGCTGAATTTTAGAATCAGAGAAAATGAAAGTATCAATTCCAGGCAAGGGAGAGATGAAACTTAAGATAGAGGTTGCTTCAGTAAGGAAACAGTTTCCATGCATTTTTGGGGGACCTGATCATATATTATGGGTTCCTCATCATCATCCTATTGTTATTCATGAACATTATCCATTAATCAGTTTGGGACAGGTCAGTGCTGATTTAGAGGGAAGGGAGGTTAAAGAAGAAGAGGATGAAAAAACCGAAGAACAAAGAGATGAAGATTCTGAGCCAGGAGAAGGAGGAACCAAGAAAAGAGAGGGTGAACAGATTGAGTTAGCAGACAAAGAAGTGACATCCTACCCCAGTGAAGAAGAAGAAAAAACTGAGCATGATGATCATAGTGAGAAAATGGATTGAGTCAGGAGATGAAGAAATTTGAAGAAAAATGAATGGAAGGTAAGTTAGTAGCTAGGTTTTAGTATCTATCTGGTTTCTTTTGTAATCAACTAAATCACTAGGAGTTCTGTAGAAGGTTCATGATGTAAGGAGTTATTGAAAATAAATAAAATTTCCTTTGTGAGCAGTAATGATTCGATAAGGTTTTATTTTCCTATGAGAAAACATGATAATCAACTTTTAAGACTAACTTTGGTCTTCCACAGTACAATTTATTAGGACTAAAACAATAGATTAATTCCAATTCATATGAGTAGAACATACAAAAACAGAGAGGAGAGTATGGCAGTTTAGATAACTAGAGTTATGAACAGAACAATGCTATGAAATCATTTCTATTTAGCTAGAATTAACTGAAGTACTTTACTGAAACAGAACAATAAGATCATATCTAGATATCTCTAATCAATTAAGAGCGGTTCACTAACTTTAAATCAATTGAAGCAAAGGCAGGACAATAATTCATCTCTAAGTATTTCTAATTAAACAGATGCAGTTCACTGGTTTTCAAAACCAGTGCAACAAAAGCATTTCAATGAACATAAGGATGCATGACTGACTTACTAACAATGGCAGTTAATAACAGTAATAATTTAGCAGAGACCCAAACGAAGAGAAAACAATGGTAATGACGGATTCAAACAACAATCAATCAGTCTTCCAGAACTACTGATCAATGGGTATTCCTCATCAAGAGCCGTCGGTAGGGAAGTTACTCCATTGTTGAGTTCATAACGGCTAGATTACTGTTTTCCATGAATGTGTTATGTATGCTTGCTAAAGTGAATACTGTTTGATTACATTTTCAAATATTCCTTGAATTAGGCTGCTCGTCAATGAAGTGGTTGAGTCCATTGTTTGTAATTTTATGCTACTTGATCATCAATTCATAAATTTACAAGTTACGCTCCAGAAAAGGAATTATTCAATAGTGATGGAAGCATGTCTATGTCCGAATGATATTAGGATGCGACTATATGTATATCAAAGGGAAAACCTTGGAAGGGAAGTTATTACAATGCAGTCAACCATCTTCATCATAACAACAATACTTAGCGGATAATCCATAGCCTAACTGGCGATCTGAGTTCGAAACTCGTGTGCATCGGGGTGGAGAATTTTTTCTTTTTATTTCTTTGTCTAGCTACCTGGGCAGTGGGCTAAAAAAAAGAATTTCTATAGCCTAACATTGACACGACAAGTTGATTTCCCTTCAATAATAACTTGAACACTTCAGTAAATTGGAGGACAGTATTTTCAGATACCATCTATTAGACCAAGCACTATGGGAGGGTTAAAGGACAAAAAGTAGATAAAACACACACAATGTAGAGAAAAAATGTGGTCTTGTCTATATAAGGAACGGATCTGTCTCCCCCTTGTAGCCAGAAAAACACCGTGCGGTTAGTGAGTAGCCGTATGATACGGCTAGCTAGAAACCGTTGTGGTTAGTTAAGAGCCGCATAACATTTTGATGCTTAAATGTAGACATAAAAAAGCGAGATCATCGTAATAATTTTCACATCAACCGCCAACAGCGAGATCTACTATGGTCAATAGTGGATATTCTCCAAATGGTAGATATTCTGGACTTCTATGGTTAGGAAGATTCCTCTGAATGAGGTTTTTATTTTTGTATTTGTTCTTGTTTTTGTTTATCATCTCATTTTTGTTTATTCTCTCTTTGGTCAATCGTCAATGAAGTGGTTGAGTCCATTGTTTGTAATTTTATGCTACTTGATCATCAATTCATAAATTTACCAGTTACACTCCAAAAAAGAATTATTCAATAGTGATGGAAGCATGGAAGTCTTAGAAGATTAATTGGAGAGATGAAAGACTTAGTCAAATTTGGAACAACATCCCGGTCGCAATATGGGGGTGCATTTGGAGAGAAAGAAATGCACGAGTTTTTGAAAACAAAAGGAAAAATTTATTAAGCCTCATTAGAAATGTTAAA
Organism: Papaver nudicaule; assembly: GCA_023529015.1. NCBI lineage: Eukaryota > Viridiplantae > Streptophyta > Magnoliopsida > Ranunculales > Papaveraceae > Papaver > Papaver nudicaule. The sequence goes on along the minus strand of JAJJMA010200310.1, from coordinate 8,654 downwards.
CTACTAGCGTTTTTTTGGGCCGAATCTAATACGGAGATGAGGGGGTTGACGGCGAATATGGTGATAGTATTATGTGATTCTTTATTCCGGTTTTCGTGAGGTTGTTATCTCTTGTGTTGGGTTGTCGAATTTCTTTTCGGCCCCTTTTTCTTTTTTTGCTTTCGGTTGTATTCATTGGGTTGAGGTACTCCTCTTAAGTACCTCATTTTCAATGAATTTCCTCTTTGACTGATTAAAAAAAAATAAAAAATGATGGAAGCATGTCTATGTCCGAATGCGACTATATGTATATCTCAAAGGGAAAACCTTGGGAGGGAAGTTATTGCAATGCAGTCAACCAACTTCATTATAATAAAATACTTAGTGGATAATCCACACCCTAAAACTGGCGATCTGAGTTCAAAACTCATCTGCATTGAGGTGGGAAAAAAAAAAAAAACTAACAGTGACACGGTAACTTGATTTCCCTTCAATAATAACTTGAACACTTCACTAAGTTGGAGGACTGTATTTCCAGATACCATTCCCCCCATCAAGGCTTGACATATGTTCTTCTTTTTCTTGGTTGGATGGTTAGTACCGAGGATTGGTTATGTTGTTTTTCAACTTAAAAGCCAAACCTACAGTTTCCGATACCGGGCTCGGGATCCGAATTATAGATATGTCTCTAAAAAATTTAGGCCCAAAGTTTTATAATGTACCTAAAAGCCCAAAACCCGTCTTACATCTCTTACAAAAATTTGGAAAAAGTGACCCCATAAAAACATTATTGGCCGGCTTAAACAACAGTCTAAAACTCGTCTACAGCTCAGGAAACATGGATCATGGAGCATGGCAGACAAGTTATACAGTAACAGTACCAGCCTAAGCTGGCTAGAATTCCCTGATTTAAAACACTTTACATTCCAGTTTCCAACAAAAAGAATTGTTTTCCTTGCGATTCTGGTGAAGAAAGACAAAACAAACACTGCATAGGAGCTACATAGATAAGCAGTTGCATTAGCAAAGCATGCAGGTAAGACTTTTGTAACTGAGTCCTAGTTATGACTGAAAACACCAATAAAATCCACAAAAGCAAGACCTGGGCTGCAGCTGGTCCAGCGTCGAAGCTCCCAATACCTCCACCATCAAAACCGGCTCGTCCGTGTTCCGTCAGTAAACTACAAGTTCAACTGTTGAGTATAAAACATTGGAACAAGAATGTACCAGCAATTGCTGTGTGAAAAGCAGAATTACATCATCATGAATTACAACTACTGCGCGCTTCACATCCTTTCTGCAACAAATTCAGCGGTAGTCTTTGAATCAACTCCCAGAGCTTTTAGCGAAACCAGACTATTCACGTGCGGAATCCCCAGCCCCAGGAATTCGCTCACAGCAGAAGTACCCCAGTCCAATACCTCTTTTAATGATTTAGTTTTGGAGTCATATAAAGACAAAGAACTGGAGGACTCTCATTGCTGCCACCAAACCTATCATGCTTCTTGTACCATAAGAATACTTCATTGTTTTCTGTAATGGCAAACGGCTCATAGCTATCACATGGATGCCGAGGACCAGAAAAAAGGATAGGTGGTATACTGAACTCCAAACACCAATTCCGAGATCTATATCGCTCTTCGACGAAAACAATATTTCTAATGGACTCCACACACCAATTCCAAGGTTTATATCTGCCTTCGGCAACAACATCATCATCCTTGTGCTTCTTTTTAAACAACCATATGTGTGTTCCCATAAACGTACTTACAACGCTCAAGCATCCTCCAAACAGCTTGAGTTGGATTCCCCGATGGCTGTCAATAGGTGGTGTGGTTGGGAGATACTGGAATGTTTCATCTGCCAAATCGAAAACGACAATCTTCCGTTGTTTATTGTCCAACCAATGAAGGGATCCATTCCAATAGACACCTGCAGAAGAGAATGAATAGTCAATATCTCCGATAATTCTCCATCCACTGCTTCTATCACCACCTCCGAGAGTGTATACATAGACCAATCCTTTGTTCTTCGCAGGGTTATGCTGTTTGTCTATGTGCCTGTCAGTGTCAGGGTACTGAATTCGAACAAACTTGTAATTCCTACCGGAAGGATTGTAACCAAATCCACTGAATGTGTGTAATCCCTTAAACATGTCTATCGGACCTCTTTTGATGTCTACTGTTGGCAGGTTAAAGCGTTCTCCGGTAAGCGGATTAAAGACGTAAACATTGGAATGTTTCATGTCATCAGATATGGATAAGCAAACTAGACCATCACAAGAACCAATCAAGTGCGGTCTGAATTTGCCAACAAGAGGATAATGTTCCATCTTGGCAAGTATTGTTCCGTAAGAACGTCTGCCGTCATGATCCTCATCTCCTCCACTAAGAATTCCATCGCAGTATCCAAAGCGAAGTTTAACATCGTTACGCTTATTATGTTCCCCAAAGCAAACAAGGAGACCACCTTTGAGTTTTCTATG
>JAJJMA010200304.1:22163-48422 GCA_023529015.1 Papaver nudicaule | reverse complement strand
TGCGGCGATGGTATCCCAGATCTCGTCTGTATACGCTTTGGAGCCATTTTCCTTATAGTCTTCACCAAGTAAAAATAAGAGTATTAGTGATTCATGAAAATTTATTTAAAAAAGAATTTTTAAATAGTATTGATATTATTTTGTTATATAAATGTCTAATTTAAATAAGATAAAACATAGTGGTTCTGCGTTTCTGACTGTATTCACTACAGGTACTGATACTGAAAAGCAGCTTATGTGGTTTCGATTCCAAGATATGAATTCCACATTTGAAGTTTCTTTATTTCTAGATAAAGCATCGATTTAACGAATAAATACGTAAGCATTGCATATAAAAATAATTAGAAATTAATAATTATATATATTGAAATTACTATATTCTTTTCGAAATCAAACTGATCTATATATTTTTAATTCCATATAATGTAAAATCACTAAATAGACTTATGTACGGCATTCATAATCTCTAGATCTAATGGATCTATTCGTCCTATGTTTAGATTCCGCTATATACTTACGTTCTAAAGACATTTTACGTTGCTTTATTAAAACAACAAGAACTATATCAGGTATTGATCTATGTGTACCATCGTAAGTTCCACAGATCTAGGTTTTTGAACTGTGAATTCGCTAAACATAAACTTAATTGAATTTGATAATGTAATCAATGCTGACTGAAATTTAAAGAAAAACTTCAATTCGTGCAATAGTTTTTGTAACCTAATCATGTAGAATATAGAATAAGCAGTTTTAAATCATGATCATGAATTTAAATTTTGTTGAATTCGAAATAAATTTGAATATGAGAAAACTTCCCAGGTTATTGTTACTTTTAGATCTGACAGCTTTTATGAGTAGATCACATCTTTAATTCTTCGTTTGCGTTTATTTCTTTAACTTGCTCAGTTTGTTCGTCAGTTTTTCTCATGGAAAACAGTAAAATTATGAAATCAATCTTGCAATTTATTATTATCTATGTATTAACTTAAAAATTTATTCTAAAAGTGTATACTAACGTAAATCTCTGGTTTAAACTTATAATTTTCTAGATCTGAAAAATTAGTTTTGAAATTCTCATTTACCGCCAAAATTCTGGACAACTAGAAATGATTGAAATGAATAATAAATGCATAGGAAACAGTCGTAAACCTTATAATTAAACTAAAATCAATGAAAATATCTTTGAAAACAAGAATTCAAGCTTAGTCGGCGCCAAATGAAGATACGAAATTATGTTAGATCATACCTTCACCAATTATCCGGTATTAGTCCGGTGATCTAAGAGATAATTAGACCTAGCTTTGATCTTCTAATCCTCTCCTAGTGTTTGAATCTATTTGATCGAGAATGTGGTAAGACTAATTTGCTTCAATTGCTAATACTAACAATAATGTAAAGAGAGATATAATTGAAAGAGAAAGAGCCTAGTCTGTTTTCTCATTCATGAAGTTCTTAGCTTACAGATGAGGCATGGCTGGCCTTTTATAGACGACGGGAATACAAGTTTAAAGGGTAAATCAGTAATTACATTAGATAAATATCTTAGATCCGATTGTTACGCTCGCATTCCCGCCTTCTGGATGACAGAACCTCGTAGTCTCTATGAAAGTCTCTGTTGTTGCTTAACCGCCTCTAAGTCATGTCAGGTTCTGTATCCGCAACCATTGACGCCCATCTGGACTTCGGTACTCACGATCTGGTCTTCTTAGAGTCGCTCTGCAGGACCTGTAGTACCTCTCGTCCAGTCTCTGCTGCCTTCTGTGGTGGATGCTATATTTTGTCATCTACACCAAGTAATTGATGAGGTACACACCTGATATACGGCACAGAAGATGGGTAGTTAGATTTGTCTCTGACTTTTTGGAGTATATATTTGGTTACCTCTGAGGTATGGATGTAAGGGTGTACTGTTCTTCATGTAACTCAATCCGAGATTTCTGGATAATTTCATTCAAAGAATTAGCAAACGCAAAGGACATCTTGGTGCGAGAATAAATATCTTTTGAAAACAGCTACCCCTGCAGGCTTAAGTATTTTACATGAACTGATTTTAGTAATAACAACTGGTCTGTAACATAGAGCTATGCACAATTCAGTCATATAAGGTAACATAATTTCTTGCAATCATACATAAAGTTTGAAGAGTATTTTAGGTCAAGATGAACAAACATCGATTTTCTTTCCCAAACATCTCTGCAAGGTTTATAATGGAGAGTATTCAGAAATAGAGCTCATAATCTAGAAAATACTGAATACTAAGAGGTTTTTTTATGCCTTTCAAGATTAAGATCCCATTTAGCAATTTTTGTTAATTTCGTTATTGACACAACAGCTAAATGCTAGTAAGTTGTAAAAATTAAAGGTATATAGCTAGCCAAAGATCCAGTAAATCCCACATCAACAACTGGGGAACCTATTAAATAGGATATATGGTGAAGGTCATATTTTTTTAAGCTATTCAAATGTTATGCAATTGTGCTCTGCAAATGCTCGTGATATATGTATCACTATTGCAAATTAATAATCTACGAAAAACAACATACTGCAAATTGATAACTATCACAGTTATCAGATTTGGGTGTGAGATAAGATCCATTCTTTTTTGTTCCTTTTCCCCCTTGCAGCACGTTGATCATACTGAAACCAAATATTGTTTTTTGTTCCTTTTATATAATAATTGAAACAAAATATTTGATTATCCTTAAAAAAATTGTAATACCTCACTTGCAGCAAAGATCATAGAGTGGACATGAGTGAATAGGCGCGAGGCTGTGGTGTTGAATTGATCTTCTTATCTGCAACTCCATACATATCAGAAATTGCACAGACCCGTCTTCAATAACTACTAACCAAAATCAAGTGAACAATAAGAGAAAAACTAAAACGCAAAATTTGTAACATCATTTTCAATGCAAAACCAAATTAAACATAAACTTGAAAACAAAAATCAACAATAAAAACGAAAAGAGTATATTTTATCATTAGCAGTGTCGATGGTTTAGAACAACATTGAGGGTCTTCACATAAATCCACGTAAATCATGAGGAATGGGCTTCTTTCTTCTATATTGTCTTTTCTTCTTGATCTCAGTCATAGATGTAGTACTTGTTGTATCACCTCCACAATCCTTTATTTTCTTCTTCATCACTGATGTTGACGTATCTGTTGTTGTATCATTTTACGCCATCTTTTGTTTTCTCCGTCATTATTGGAGTATCTGGTGTATTACCCCCACAATCTTTGTTTTCTTCATATGTTCTTTTATTCCTGCTCTCCATCACTGGCGTACTAATACTAATATATACGATGTATAATGCAACCCCAAATTGAGTATGCCCTAATTAATCAAAAGAACATAAAATTGGAATTGGAAAAGGAATACCTTTACGATTGAAATTGGAATAGGAGATTACCTGGTGTAGATGGTGGAAAATGGGGGAGGGACAAAAATGTAAAACAACCCTCTGATTACGCCTTGCCTAAAGGCATTTGCCTACTCAGGCACATCTTTATAGCTCAGAATGCAACCTGTTCTACGAGCTGAGCATACTCTCTATGAGTACTCTCTTATAACTCCCGGTGGAGAGAATGATATCATACTGCAGTGCTAATAACCCCACCAATTCATAAACCCATAAATTTACTTCATGTCGACATCGCCTCAAATTCCTCTGAAAAAGCAGGGGTACCGAAATACAACCAACTTTTCGTTTGGGCTCGTGAGACTTATGGTCAGATCCGGACGATCTCAAAAATCAATATCCAGATCTGTTAACCTGAGTTTGGATCTCAAAGGATCAGTCCGACACAAGACATGGTCTTGGTAAATCCAATGGATGGATTGGGGACAACGATCAGGTTTATTAATAACGTACTTCTTGTGTTTGCTTTAATTATATAATCAGAGAATATAATGCGGAAAGTAAAGCACACAAGATACCAGAGATATTTTTAACGAGGAAACTACAACCTGTAGAAAAACCTCGGGACCTCGTCCAGATTGAACACCGCACAGTACAAACTGTCTACAAACACTAGCCTACTATAAGACTTCGGTCCGGGATCTAGCAGAGACCAACTCAAGCCCTCCAAGCGAATTGGCTACTGTCGAACTCCTTACGTCTCTAGATCCCCCACAGATCGTCACGCACTTGATTCCCCTAGCTGACGTCATTTACAGGCCTAGGAGTTGCTTTAGCCGATGTTAAAGGCTTGTGTCAACAATTTCGGCTTTGCAACCTCAATTATCAACTGTATGTTTGAACTATCCTCTATCAGTTTGACATACACAAAGTGACTTCCTTCGGATTTCTCCAGGTCATACGGAAATCTACTTACAAGCGGGGGCTGACAAGTAAACCGAGTAAACTATGCCAACTTGTCTCTACCTCAATTGTAAACGAAGAATCACTTAAGAAACTTATATAACTGGAGCTAACTAGGTCTTACAACACCGAGTGCAACCGTGCGTTGCTTCCTTTCAAACCTCGTATGTAACGTATCAGTTCTTGAATGGCCTTATATCAGAAGAGAAGGACCGTAGAATAGACAAGAACGTGATCAGGTTACCAAGGTTACATGTTACTCCGATTTCAACCACTAAGGTCTCAATCTCCTACCTGTGCTTCCCACCTCTTAAGAGAAGTCTTTATAGTCGTAGGTAAATCCCAAGAGGAACGGCTACTGATAGGTGCTCAAAACACCTATTTAATTGCAACTAAATTGATACACTTATGTCCGCCAAATCCTCATATATTGTTTATTTTAATCATTTTCTATTTTGCAGGTAATTTGAAATCATATTTAATAAAATGAAGCAAAAACAACTCAATTCACAACTTAGAGTCATATGGAGTTGGTGGTCTTTGAACACAAGAAGGATAAAAGCACAAGAGTGTGGAAATCAGATACTGAAGCACCCGAAGCATTTTACTCAGGGGCACCACCTAGGGCACCTGGTTACCCCGGTTATTTCCACCCCCTGCACAGCGCTAAGGGGTACTCCTTATCCTTAATAAAAAAAACAGACGCTGATTTTCTTATTTTAGATCTGTGTCTGAAACAGTTCAATGGGAGAAAGAAGCAGAGAGAGAGAGAGCAGGAGTGGCTGAGGATGGCAAGTTCTGATGGGATTGATGGTAGCGACTGTGAGATGGCTAGGGAAAGGATGAATCAAGAGCAAGCAGGGAAGAACAAGTGTCGAATTCAGAAATTACTGATTTCAGACAACAGGAAAGAGCTGCTGATGTTGGAGAGGATTGTTCGAAGCAGAAAGAGGTGCTGATGATGGTCGTCAGAAGTGGTTAAAGATGTTGATTGATGAGCTGCTGAGAGAGGAATTTTGGGCTAAAAAGAACCAGCAGAACACGGGTTGTATGGTTGTTATTAACAGGAAAATGAAAATCAGAAGATGTGATTGATGTTGCACTGCGATTCTAGAATTTGGGTTATGGTTGATTTTTATGATTGTTTGTCTGAATTCAGTGAGGATGATAAAGCTCGGTTCTGTGATGGTGAGGTTGAAATTGAACTGTCGAATTCGTATAACCGACAGGATGGGGAAGGAGGTGAGTGTGTAGCTCGCACATGTGAAGAAAGAGGATGCGGTCGGTCTTGCATTTCCGACAGGCATATATGAAGATGGGATTGAAAGGGTTTCTGGTTTTTGGCCCAGGTCGAGGTTAATGGTTCGGGCTGGTTCTGTTTGTGGGCTACAAAATTGAGCTGGGTTTAAGGAAGGATTAGGTTTTGGAAATCAGATTTGATGTTTTGGCGTGAATAAAAGAGAAAGTTTACAGAACCAGAGAGGGGACGCACAGTTGCGAGTTTTTGGACGTGAAGTGACAGTTCACGCACAGAGGCAAGGGAAGGAGCTAGGAAGAGATTTTGGGAGCAATTTTGGAGCTTCGCGACAACGGGTTTTTATGCTTTACATTATTTTCTTTATTATTTTCTATGAATTTCAATAAAGCTATGTCTAGCTAAATACTTTTATATTGGTTAGGGATGTAGTCGGATATTACAAACATGCGTTTTGATTGATTTTGGAGTTATAAATATTCTTTTCATCATCGTTCTTATTTTACTGTGCGTATGAATGCATGATTGATGTATTGCATTAAGATTGGATATTTTATATTCATATCTACAACTAGAATTAGGTTTTGAGATACGAAATCGTCGATGAACCTTTTCACAAGTAGTACAATATAATTCCGATTGCGGTGATAGCTTTTAGGAATTGTATGTAGAGTATGACCTTTGTTGAATGAACTGCTCCTGGTAGTTCATTGCATTGATTAGCCTATTTCACAGATATTAATGCTCTTAGAGAGTTGAACTCAATTACTCGATGTGTTGAGTTATTCTCTACGTAGTATTCACACATTCATCGTTATGGTGTGTGATGACATTAGGAAATTTCGGGATATTTTCGCGATGATGTATTCTAGGGCTTTTGATGATGAGAGATTAAATAGAAACTCCAAATATTATTCATAGTGCATGTTATGTGATTGAAGATGAACCCTTAACCAATATTCTTGTCTCCTGATTATTCTTAATATTATTTCGCTTTTATTTTAATTTATTTTTATTGCATAAAACAAATTCCCCCCTTTGGTTACTCTTAAGTTTTCAATACAACTGATAACCAATCTCTCTCTGTGGAACGAATCTGTTCTTGCCACTATATTATTTTATTTATTGTGAAGGTTAAGAACTGAATTAAATTTGTTGCGGTTCGACAACGCATCAGCTACCTAATAGAGGATGACTATACCACAACAAGCATTCACCGAAGTGAAAAGAGTTTTACGATCTCTTCCAAAAGGAATCTTCACGTATGCTTGATGCTTGCGGTTTTCGTCCTTAGACACCTCTATTTATAACACTCAATAAGATAGGTTGCTTTGGAATAAGCAACTAGTTACTTGTTCCACAAGTCTAGGAAACCCTAACTTGCAAACCAAGTAAACAGAGATTTATCTCAATTGAAAATCTTTTAATATTTATCTGCCAAGTGTTTTATTAACTCATAAACACTTCAAGATAGATATCCAACTGACCAGAGATAATCTTTATCTTATTGACACATTGAGAACCGTTAGATGGACCACAGAAGATATTTCGTGATAACCAAGTCCAACTAAGAGATAAAGGAGTCAGAGTTTAACCCGTGTGAAAATCCCAGAGAATATTCACCTTGGGCGGTTCGCAATCCGTCCATCTGAATCACGACCAAATGCATCGAATCTGAGGTTCACGTACTAGTACGCGTACAAATTGATACTTTGGAACTCAGGAGAAATTCTGAGTCCCAGTTCACCGTACGGTTCGGGAACCGTCGTTTTCCAGATTAGGGTTTAACTTGGATCCGCTGGAAGTTCTGGGCTGGACCATTACTTAGACGTGTTATACACCCTCAGCTATAATCCATTGGACTCTTGCTCAAGAGTACTCCTTTAGATTCACCCATATCCAACAAGTGATTTGCAAGCAAACCATTGCAATGGACAAATGGTATCGAATCTATCTCATGCATTCTTGTAAACTTAATATTCGTGGAAACAAATACCAACATAACTCATGGTCATGTAGACAAGAACACAATCTCAATCGCTATTAGTATCACTACTAAAGTAGCCGACTATTTCGAAAGATAGAGTAAGTAGAATAGAAGAATTTCCATAAAAGTCATAACTCCTACTAACCTTTTGTCGATGAAGAATAATTGATGTCTTCTTTGTCTTCATGGTCTTCGTCTTCAAGGTCTCTACTACTTAGTCCATATCCCAATTCCGAAATCTAAACTCTAGTAGGTTAAATCAAGAATTGTGTTTTGACACATAAAATTGACAACCAGCTTGACATACCAACGCTAGTGGGTTTGACCAGACAATGCCCTAACAATCTCCCCCTTTGTCAATTTTAGTGACAAAACCAATTTACATATGGATTCAAAAGACATACAATTAAGTACTAACCAAATGTATCTTGATTTCTTGAATTCCTCAACTTCTCCCTTGAGTCTTGATGTGTTCGTTTGACTCTTGTTGATGAGTAGACAGCAGCTACAACATATCCAGCTCAAACAACCACGAAGGTACGCTCAAGCTTACATGGGTTAATATGCTAATCCCACATGTTGTTTGTGCAAAGAGTAAGAATCTGAGCAAACTTTAAAGTCTGTGTATCAAAACTTTTAAAGTGATTCTACTCATTCCTGATATGAAGCTTCTTCTCAGCTTTAATTACTCCCCCTTACTTGATTGAAAAAGCACAACAAGTAAGCACATGATGTTCTCCCCCTATGGTTATGCACCACAAGAACAATAACCATATGTATTCTCCCCCTATTTGTCACAAAAATATGACAAAGTAGTTCGAGACTAGGGTTTCATAAACCTATGAGAATAGGTTAAGATAAGTACTCGCATACCAAGTTTAAGATGACATAACTAGGAAATCAGAACGATGATCTCTAAGTTGATTCATCTTTGGAGAAATATAGACACACTTTTTCTCCTTATATTCCACAACCACGCTCCCCAGAAAGATTTGTTATTAAGCGCAAGTTCAAGTTAAGAACTCTCCCCCATGTGGTGTTATTCAATAAAGAACAACTTACAAAGACTAACATGGACAAAACAATTTTGATGTTATCCAGTATTCCTTTGTATATGACCTTTTTCCCTTAGCCAAATTTTTGGAAAAGAGTATATGATTCCGAGTTTGTGAAAACCCTAAAAATCATACAATCAAAAGTTTCTTGATCGTGATAAAAAGCATAACTTTTGTAAATAGACACAATTTTGCATCACTACCGAAGTAATGGAAAAAGCTATGTGTTGCAATAAGATTGAGGTAGACAAATCAAGTATTGCAAACATCATTAATAATCATCTAAAAAGAACTTTTATTAATGAAATAAAGTAGTACATGCCGAAAAACTCTAAAAAGCATGAAAAGGCAAACTACTTTCAGTTATGAAGACACGAAACCAAGTTGTATGACCTCAACTTTTGTCTTCACAATCTCGAGATATGACTTCATCAAAGAAATCATCTACGATGTGTGCATCCCTAGCATCCTTTTCAGAAAGACCAGTTAAAGCACTTATGTATAATGAGCACATTGCTCAACTTTTACAGCTTCACTTTTGCAACTCCTCGTAACACTTCTTGTAGAATAAGCCATCTTGTTTATGACTTATTGGATTTATGAACGATATATATATATCTTCCAAGATGAGTGAGTTTCAGTTTATCTGAAAGACTTAAGGGAATCTTCCAGAATCTGCGTCACGGACGGTTCACGAACCGCTTCGCAAACTAAAACTCCTGAACTCTGACAGACAGAGTTTATACAGTCTGAAACAAAATTTTCATGGAGTAGAACTCTTCTGAATATATGTGTATAGTATTTCTACTAGTGACTTGAACAACCACAATACCAGGAACGAATTCCTGATATCAACTGCATGCCTCACACATACAAGTCATAATGTGAGGATGCATCCCCTAACTGCGTTTAAGAAGTTGGAGTGTGAGTACTAGACTCACATGGGGTGTTGATTGTAGAGTGATAACTAGAGACTGATTCGGGTTGAGAGTTTTTCTTACCCTTTTTAATTCCTCTTGAACTTTCCACGTTTTTCAATGCTCCCTTTAATTGTTTCAGGGATTTGTTCATTCTATCCATATCGGCTGAAGCTTGTTTACAGCTTTTCTATTTCCCTTAAGAAGACGACACCTTCCTTGGACATGTCCAGATTTGCCACAGTACTGGCAATTCTTGGAAGGATTTTTATCCTGAGTTTTAGCTTTCTCAGGTACACCTTTGTGTTTTTCATTAGATGGAGGACTGGATCCAGCCATTATGAAAGTACTGTTCTTGGTGTATGTGTTACTATTGAACCCTAACCCATTGGTGTTGCCAAAGGCTTTTTGACCAAATAACATTGCTGCTACTTTATCTGAGCTACCAGACAGCCTTTGGAGATCATCTTTTAGGGCATCAATTTCTCTATCCTTTAGAGATAAAGTTGAGGAGAGATCATCACTCAATTTCTCAAGTTCTTGATCTTTCAGGAGAAGGGTTTTCTCTACCTTTTCAAGATCAGATTTTAACTGATTGTTTTCTTGAACAAGGTCCTCGCTCTTGCTGATCAACTGATGAATCAAAATATATTTCAAATCATCGTGTTTTGATCGTTCATCTGAAGTCTCTGCCATAAAAGCAGTTTCTTCATGATCTAATTCGAATTGATGTTGGTCAGGCATATCATCGAATCGAGCGGAGAGAGCATTATCCCTTTTATGCTATTCCTTACTAGGGCATATGTCTTTCATGTGTCCAAAGCCTCGACACTTGAAACATTGCACATCAGCTAGATCATTTTCATCCTGATCAGGATTAGGTTTCAATGCTGGTAAGGATCTTCTGTTCCTGAATTGCCTGTCTCTTCTAGATCTGAGAAGATCTTTCAGTTGTTGTGTAATCAGAGACAGTTCAGTGTCCACTTCTTCATTGTCTAAGTTTTCACACTCATCAGCCCAAGACAATTTCAGTGGAGAGGAGGTGCACGGAGTGCTTACAGCTTCAAAAGCGATAGATTTCTTTTCATCTTTTCGCTCATGATCGAAGATCTTTAGCTTAGCAACAAGGTCACTTCTTGTTATGTCTAAACCATGAACTTCTTGGATGGCATGTTTCTTTGATTCGTACCTTGAGGGTAATGACCTCAGAATTTTACACACAATGTCCCTTTCCGGAATAGCTTTACCTAAGGTGTGACAGGCATTCACTATCTCAGACAATTTGTGGTCAAATTCTTCAAAGGTATCATCCTCAAGCATTCGAAGGTTTTCCCAGTCAGACATGAGGTTTTGAAGTCTAGCTTCTTTTTCTGCTGCATTCCCTTCGAATACGGTCCTTAATCTATTTCAAGCCTCGTGAGAGGTTTCACATGTGGCCACGTGATGGAAAAAATCAGGTGTAACTGCATGAATGATAGCGTTAAGCCCATCATAATTTTGCTTGGCGGTGAGAGTTTCCACGTCATCATAATCCGCTATGTCTTTAAGGACAGATACACCATTAACTTCAATAGTTGGTGGTGTATATCCTGTTTTGACATAAACCCAAGTTTTGAAATCTCGGGCTTGCAAAAACGATTTTATTGCAGTGTTCCACCATAAGTAGTTTGTGCCATCAAACTTTGGTGGTACGTTACAAGATCTAATGCTTTGGCCCATGACCCATAAGTCGCGATAAACACAGACAGTTACCTCCTTAATGTGTTCACCGGCTCTGATACCAATTGAAAAAGCAGGGGTACCGAAATACAACCAACTTTTCGTTTGGGCTCGTGAGACTTATGGTCAGATCCGGACGATCTCAAAAATCAATATCCAGATCTGTTAACCTGAGTTTGGATCTCAGAGGATCAGTCCGACACAAGACAGGGTCTTGGTAAATCCAATGGATGGGGACAACGATCAGGTTTATTAATAACGTATTTCTTGTGTTTGCTTTAATTATATAATCAGAGAATATAATGCGGAAAGTAAAGCACACAAGACACCAGAGAGTTTTTTTTAACGAGGAAACTACAACCTGTAGAAAAACCTCGGGACCTCGTCTAGATTGAACACCGCACAGTACAAACTGTCTACAAACACTAGCCTACTATAAGACTTCAGTCTGGGATGTAGCAGAGACCAACTCAAGCCCTCCAAGCGAATTGGCTACTGTCGCACTCCTTACGTCTCTAGATCCCCCATAGATCGTCACGCACTTGATTCCCCTAGATGGCTTCCTTTACAGGCCTAGGAGTTGCTTTAACCGCTGTTAAAGGCTTGTGTCAACAATTTCGGCTTTGCAACCTCAATTATCAACTGTATGTTTGAACTGTCCTCTATCAGTTTGACATACACAAAGTGACTTCCTTTGGATTTTTCCTGGTCATACGGAAATCTACTTACAAGCGGGGGCTGACAAGTAAACCGAGTAAACTATGCCCAACTTGTCTCTACCTCAGTTGTAAACGAAGAATCACTTAAGAAACTTATATAACTGGAGCTAACTAGGTCTTACAACACCGAGTGCAGCCGTGCGTTGCTTCCTTTCAAACCTCGTATGTAATGTATCACTTCTTGAATGGTCTTATATCAGAAGAGAAGGACCGTAGAATAGACAAGAACGTGATCAGGTTACCAAGGTTACATGTTACTCCGATTTCAACCACTAAGGTCTCAATCTCCTACCTGTGCTTCCCAACTCTCAAGAGAAGTCTTTATAGTCGTAGGTAAATCCCAAGAGGAACTGGTACCTAATAGAGGATGACTATACCACAACAAGCATTCACCAAAGTGAAAAGAGTTTTACGATCTCTTCCAAAAGGAATCTTCACATATGCTTGATGCTTGCGGTTTTCGTCCTTAGACACCTCTATTTATAGCACTCAATAAGATAGGTTGCTTTGGAATAAAGCAACTAGTTACTTGTTCCACAAGTCTAGGAAACCCTACCTTGCAAACCAAGTAAGCAGAGATTTATCTCAATTGGAAATCTTTTAATATTTATCTGCCAAGTGTTTTGTTAGCTCATAAACACTTCAAGATAGATATCCAACAGACCAGAGATAATCTTTATCTTATTGACACATTGAGAACCGTTAGATGGACCACAAAAGATATTTCGTGATAACCAAGTCCAACTAAGAGATAAAGGAGTCAGAGTTTAACCCGTGTGAAAATCCCAGAGAATATTCACCTTGGGCGGTTCGTAAACCGTCCATCTGAATCACGACCAAATGCATCGAATATGAGGTTCACGTACTAGTATGCGTACAAATTGATACTTTGGAACTTAGGAGAAATTCCGAGTCCCAGTTCACCGTACGGTTCGGGAACCGTCATTTTCAGATTAGGGTTTAACTTGGATCCGCTGGAAGTTCTGGGCTGGACCAGTACTTAGACGTGTTATACGCCCTCAGCTATAATCCACTGGACTCTTGCTCAAGAGTACTCCTTTAGATTCACCCATACCCAACAAGTGATTTGCAAGCAAACCATTGCAATGGTCAAATGGTATCGAATCTATCTCATGCATTCTTGTAAACTTAGTATTCGTGGGAACAAATACCAACATAACTCATGGTCATGTAGACAAGAACACGATCTCAATCGCTATTAGTATCATTACTAAAGTAGCCGACTATTTCGAAAGATAGAGTAAGTAGAATAGAAGAATTTCCATAAAAGTCATAACTCCTACTAACCTTTTGTCGATGAAGAATAATTGATATCTTCTTTGTCTTCACGGTCTTCGTCTTCAAGGTCTCTACTACTTAGTCCATATCCCAATTCCGAAATCTAAACTCTAGTAGGCTAAATCAAGAATTGTGTTTTGACACCTAAAACTGACAACCAGCTTGACATACCAATGCTAGTGGGTTTGACCGGACAATGCCCTAACATCCTCGATATCAGAACTAAATTGCTCACCGGTATGCGGTGGAGAGTTAACAGAGACGCATCCTCACTGATTTCCTCTTAAAATACGACTCAACACCCGAGTCTCAATGAAAACATCCAAAACATCGCGGCTCTAGACCTGTCCAGAGCTCTCTGAGAAGTATACATCAGCCTAAACACACTTAGGCAGGCCACAATCTAAACACAGAATGGCCTAATATACCATGGATAAGCACGCCATGACTTAAAATAGTACAAGTGCGCAAATATGCCATAGTCAAAGTCGTAGCACCTTGGGCATGGCGCCATAAGCTATGGCGCCACAACAGTTGTCCTCCTAGGCCGTGGCGCCAAAACTGTTGGCCTTGGCCAGTGGTCTCCTGAGTAGTGGCGCCATGATGTATGGCGCCACAAAAAGTGGTCTTGGCCGGCGACCAAGACCATAGCTCCCATGCCATGGCGCCATGAGTTTCTAGCCTTGACTGTTGCTATACAGTCACCACACGAGCTTCTAGCGCCACAATCACATTGGCCATAGAGCCATGGCCATACGACGCTGTTCAAACTCAACACAACCATGAAATATCTGCATACTACACGAGATATCAAAACATCACACGGGGGGATAACTTTAGGGGTATTGGTCTGGCGGTCTACGGCAGTTAGAAGGAAACTGATAGAGATGATTGACAGTTATGAGAGAGTGGTGCCGAGTGGACACGTTCTACACAACTCTAGCAGTTACAGATCACAACTCACGTCCTCCACTCCTCCACTCTTCCACGACTTCCATCTTCCCGTCGAGAGATCAGGGTGAGTTCAACACTATAAATAGAGGCTTCCTCTATCTTCCAAAGGCAGAACATCTTTCCAGAACCTCAGAGAAAATACCTGAGCAACTCAATACATTTCTAGCCTTGGAGAATTTCGGTCACCCTTACGACGGAGGTCTTGAACTATTACACCCAGAAACACACATCCCCAACCTGATCTCAAGTTTCTTCATTGTTTCCCTCCCTAGATCAACCTCTATACTCTCTGTGACCGAAGCAAGACTTGAACGACCATCGACTTAGTTTAGGCTTGTCTTGTTCGATTTTGATCTCGAGCACTACGAAAGTACCCAGAGACGGTGCATTGTTTTTCAGGTAAAAACATTTGGCGACCACAGTGGGAGATTAATCTCTCGGTCCCCGAAGGTTTTCCTTGAAGAGACAGTTACTCTAGGGATTATGTCGCAAGAAGTTCATCTTGATATGCCGACTCACATCGAGAGCTTCACTTCTTACGACAAGCCAGTAAATGAGGAA
The DNA here is from genome assembly GCA_023529015.1 of Papaver nudicaule. Classification (NCBI taxonomy): domain Eukaryota; kingdom Viridiplantae; phylum Streptophyta; class Magnoliopsida; order Ranunculales; family Papaveraceae; genus Papaver; species Papaver nudicaule. The sequence continues at coordinate 33,631 of JAJJMA010200304.1, read as the reverse complement.
GCTACCCTTCTTATCGAAAAGCTATGCGAACTCCTGCATTTCTCAAAGGGACAACGTGTAGATACGTTTGACGCTCTTAACCGCATCGCTTTTGAAGCAAACCTTACTCCAACCATACCCATGATCTCCGAGATTTCCATGACAACCGATCCGCAGACGCAAGACATCACCTTCACCGACAAAGATATGATGGTTGAAGAGGGACACAACCGTGCCCTCTACGTAACGGCTCACATCAAAGGTGCGGAGTTCAAAAGGGCGATGGTCGACCCTGGAGCAGCAGCCAACGTGATTTCCCTCAAAACTCTGAGAATCACGAAGATCCCTAAACAACAAGTAGTCTACCACCCAATCATGATGAAAGATTTCGAGGGGAACAAGACAAGTACTTATGGACATGTCCACTTGGAATTGAAGGTGGGACCCATCCACACGAAGGCTAAATTCCATGTGATCGAAAATGAACCTGAATACCACATGATACAGGGAAGGCCATGGTTGCACGAGAATAAAGTCGTCGCGTCCACATTCCATCAGTGCTTGAAAGCGGTTCTAAACAAAGGTATTGTTCTTGTGACTGCATCTCTCTCTCCATACTCATCAATATACGATGCCGAGTTTGTAGATCCAGAAGACGAGGCATCCCAGTGCCGGGACAATATCCACAGCACGCCACTCCCGAGTTGGACGTCCCTGGAGAGGCAAGGCCTGCAGCACCAATCAGACAAGGACGTGAAGCGGGGGGAAGAAGGAGGTAAAGCGACAACGTACAAAAGAGCGGGAAATTTCGTGACAACCCGGGATACTAAAGGGAGAACGGTTCACCTCCGATGTCCATGTTAACAATTAGAAGGGGAGACTAATCATAGATCTCCCCGCCACAAAGAATGTAACTATAATGAACAACAAATCGATGACGAAGTACAGGAGGCTCCTCCACAACTGCAAGATGGGACGGACTCCACCTCCGATTCACTTGAAACAATCAACATTGGAGCAGAGGAATCACCCCGACCGATCTTCATCAGTTCAACCTTGTCACCCGAGGAGCGCACTGAATTCATAAACTTGCTGAAGGAATACCAAGACACGTTCGCTTGGACATACGAAGAGATGTCAGGACTCGACGAAAAACTGGTAACACATCACTTATCTATCACCCCGGGATCTAGACCAGTCAAACAACAACCGAGGAATTTCAGACACAACGTAGATGGACAGATAAAAGCCGAAATACAGAAGCTGTTGGCGGCAGGATTCATCAAACCAATCCAACACACTACCTGGCTGGCCAATGTAGTACCCGTCAAGAAGAAGAATGGTCAAATACGTTGTTGCGTAGACTTCAGGGACCTGAACAAGTGTTGTCCAAAGGATGACTTCCCGCTCCCGAACATCGACATGCTCGTGGACGCTACCAGTGGACATGCCATGTTCTCTTCCATGGATGTACACAGCGGGTATAATCAAATAAATATGTATGAGCACGACGCCCCGAGAACAGCATTCCGGACGCCTCTCGGGAATTTCTACTACATGGTTATGCCCTTCGGTCTGCGGTAGCTACTTACCAGCGAGCAATGACAGCCATCTTCCACGACATGATGCACAAGCAGGTCGAGGATTACCTGGATGATATAGTTGTGAAATCTAAGACCATGACATCTCACCTGGAGGTCTTACGACGAGTATTCGAACGATTTCGGGAATAAAAACTGAAGATGAACCCTTTGAAATGCGCCTTCGGTGTTTCTTCGGGGAAGTTTCTCGGATTTCAAGTAACTAAAGAGGGAATCAAGGTCGACCCATCTAAGACCTAAGCTATTACCACCATGCTGCCACATAGGACGGTGAGGGAACTAAAGAGCTTCATGGGTAAGGTATCCTATATCCGGCGCTTCATCCCAGGGCTTGCTCAATTTGTAGCCTCGTTCACCCCACTACTGAAGAAAGAGGCTAATTTTGTATGGACATCCGTCCAACAACAAGCATTCTGCAAGATTCAACAATTCCTCTTGTCACCGACAGTCATGAAGCCTCATGTACGAGAACGACCATTGCTCCTCTACACTGCCTCGAGCGACGTCACGATCGGAGCGATGCTAGCACAAGAAGATGAAGAAGGAGTTGAGTGTCCAGTCTACTACATTAGTCGTACTCTGAAGGATGCGGAACTTCGATACCCCAAAGCCGAAAGAGCATGCTTGTCCCTGGTTTTTGCGGTACAAAAGCTTCAACACTACCTCCTTTCCAACCGAGTAGTCCTTATCGCTAAGGCGGATCCCATCAAATTTCTTCTCTCGAAACCTGCCCTGATCGGGAGACCAGCAAAGTGGTTATTACAGATGTCTGAGTTCGACATAGCTTGCACATCTCCTAAAGCCTTCAAGGGACAAGCAGTAGCATACCTCCTTGCTGCGTTCCCGGGAGAAGACTCTACGGCTCTACACGAAGACGTACCAGGAGAATTCCCCGAGATAGCACTGGAGAAAGAATACACATGGATTATGTACTTTCATGGATCTGCTACCCCAAGCGACAACACCGGGGGAGCCGGCGTCGTCCTAGTATCCCCGACAGGGGAAGTGTTCTCCCATTCATTCAAACTGGATTTCAAATGCACCAACAACTCGGCGGAGTACGAAGCCTTCCTCCTGGGACTATCACTAGCTAAGCAAGCAGGCACAACACACCTCGAAGTCAGAGGCGACTCGAAACTACTGGTGAACCAGATGAACGGAGTATACTCTCTCAAAGAAGTCACTTTCGCTCCTCACAGGGCTGAAGCACAAAGGCTGCTGAACAATTTTGCTAACGCCACCATAATACACACTGGACGCACCAACAATAGACATGTTGACTGCTTGGCGACCCTGGCGTCCAAACTTCAATTTGAAGGGAAAGAAAAGACTGTAACAGTAAAGAGACAGACCCTCCCCTCAACCTGGATAGCGGATGACGAGATCATACCAGACAACGATTGGCGGACACCCATCATCGAAGATCTAGGTAACTATACTACTGAGCGGAAACTCGGCATTAAAGAGTTAAGACATTTCTTTCTCTTCCACAGAATGTTTTACCATAGGAACCCAGATGGGTCACTGTCACGATGTTTTGGAGGACTTGAAGCACAACAACAACTCAAACGCGTTCATAACGAAGTTTGCGGACAGACTCTCGTCGTGACCTTATACCGACGACTCCAGAGACTTGGGTATTATTGGTCGACGATGGAAGCACAATCCCGGGCCCTACAATAGACGTGCCCCAACTGTCAAACCCCTCCACATCAATCTGAAGCCTTGGTATGTCATCCTTCCGAAGATTGGAGAGAACCCTTCATCAAATACCTCAACGAAAAGATCTTACCAGCAGATCAACACATAGCTAGCCGTCTAATTAAAAGATCCAAGAGGTTTGTTTACCACGAAGGAGTACTGTATTGCAAGAGTTACAGGGGAAGTCTACTCCGCTGCTTATCTGACAAGGAGATCCCGGTGGTTTTGAAGGAGGCACACGAGACTGAGCACCAAGGAAAGAGGAAACTGTTTCTACAGATTCATGAAAGGTATTACTGGTCGACTATGGAGGATGATGCGGCGTCGTTCGTGCAGAAATGTCACAAGTGCCAAACTCATGGGAACCTCATCCACACTCCGTGCTTACCTCTACGGTCAATCAGTAGCCCTTGGCCGTTTTACAGCTGGGTACTCGACCTCATTGGGAAGATCAATCCGCCTTCCTCGAAGAATCAGGAGTATATCATCACCGCGGCGGAATACTTCATCAAATGGGTAGAAGCGATACCTCTGAAAAGCACAACTAGCGTCACAATCGCGGCATTCATCAAGGAATACATCATCTGCAGGTTTGGGATTCCTAAACATATCATTACTGACAACGGGACACCATTTGTTAACAAAGATGTAGCGAAGTTACTCCGGAGGTACGAGATCAAGCACATTTGCTCCACTCCATACTACCCTCAAGGGAATGGGCAAGCAGAGAGTACCAACAAGACATTGATTCGGATAATCAGCAGAACCGTACATGACAACCCAAGGTCGTGGCACGAGCAGTTGCCTATGGCGCTGTGGGCCTACAGGATTTCTCCACGAAGTTCCACCGGGACGTCACCTTATTCTTTAGTCTACGGCGCCGACGCCATACTACCTGCCGGAATTAAAGTACCATCGTCTCGGATTGCAGGAGCAAGTGGTATCCATTGGAATGAAGCCGAAGTAGCAGATTCAAGAATAACAGAACTATACTCTCTAGATTCAAGACGAGCCAAAGCGGAGAAACATATAGAAATGTATCGAAAAAGGCTCTCTCGGGCATACGACAAAGTCGTGAAGCCAAGAACTTTTCAATTAAGGGACTTGGTGCTGAAGACGGCAAAATACATCCAACAAGGCGCCACAACACCAAAATTTGCTCCAAATTGGGAAGGTCTGTATGTCATCTCTAAGGCATCCGCGAGTGGATACTATAAGATAATTACTATGGATGGAAAAACAGAGGGGACTGTCATTAACGGCAAGTGGCTGAAGGCGTATCACGCTTGAAAGGGGAGGCCGCTGGGAGATGGAGGCCACGACGAAAGGGTCATGGCGCCATGGGCATAGCATCCAAACCCATGGCGCCCAAAAAAAAAATAAAAAAAATCACGGCGCCATGGGCATGGAGATGGAGATAGGGTTGCGGGCACGAGCCTCCCAGAACATGGAAGAAGAGTGAATCCTATGGAGCCACACCAACGAGTGCATGCTCAACATCGCGAAGTCTCACTGTACCAGAACTTGGCAGAACCTTCTACCGCAATGGCAGAAAAAGGGACAAAGCACGACCTCACGACCTCAAGACGACGGGAAACCCAGAGGCATGGGGACTTAGGTCAGAAAAGGAGAAATTTCTTTCTTTTATATAAGATGCCAAATTTTATTTGAAATAAAAAAAAAAAACGAAGATTAATACATTTCGTTCATAGAAGCCAGAGTTCTGATGATGAAAGAAACAACATAACACTTTCTCAAACCTAAGACTTTCCCTCATCAAGGTGTCAAAACCCAACTTTCAAAACAAGTCGTCCAAGAAAGAATAGTCCCGCTTATAATTCATCTCCACCCTCTAGCGAAAAACATTGTTCTTCTTATTCAAACTCTCAATCACCTCATTAACCTTGTTAGACTCTTCAACCAAAGCCTGTTCGTTAGACCGTATGACTTTCAACATTCGTCCGGCCTTGTCAGATAACCCTTCCAAGTCCCTTTCGGAGCGGAGGAGAGCCTTCAAACAAGGGAAGACGTTAGAGACCATCCCAGCACGATCCACCTTCACGATTTCGAGCCGCTGACGAAGCCAACCCACGTTGCACATCAAAGCCTCTAAAACAGAAATACTGCTCTCCCACCTTTGGATCATTCCAGAGGTTACGTCACACAGTTTCTCCTCTTCCATCTCCTTTATTACAGGAAGAAGCAAGGAGACCATGGTCACCATGACGGGAGTATCCTTCATCAAATGGTTGGTAGCGACATGACCGTACTTTTTCCAGATCTTCTCATAAAGATCCGCATAAGGAGTCGGCACAAGGAAACCGCCAACAGATCTATGTTATTCAGAAAGGGAAACCATTTTTGGCTCAAAGGGAAGACCGGCTCCCGAGTAGTCAACGTCATATATTCCTAGGCTAACCTCATCAAGAACTGAACCACCATTGGATGAAGGACCAGCATCATCAGTGCCACCATTCTCATCATCTTCATCCACAGCAACAACCGAAATTGGAGAATAGGTTGTAGAGCCTTCCTGGGCAGATTTCTTCCTTCTGGAGACACTCACACATTTCTTCTTGTGAGGTTGCATCCCCTGAAAGGCGGAACAGTGTTTAGGTAGCAAACAACAGAAGGAAAAGACCAAGTTATGGACGAGATAGAAGATTTACTGGGTCTCTTGTTGTAGCCTGAGCAGGCGGAGGAACCTCTCCAAAACTCGACCTTCCAGCACCCAAGCGACCTCGACTTCGAGTCACCATGACTCTACACTGCAACATCACCGCCCCTGTTAGGAGAACAAGCATACACACGTGATAAAATTACAGGAAGACACTCAGCGGACTTGGAATCCACGTCATTCGTTTCACATAGGCTTCCCTCTGCGGGGACGAACCAGAATTGTACTCGTCAGCCATGATTTCAGAAATCCTTCGTTTTGTATAAGCTCTCTTCTGTGAGGACGAACCAGAGTTATCGCTTTCATCCATGGATTTCAGATATCACAAACTACAAAGAAACTTGTATGAAGGGGCGAGGACGAGAGTTGTAGTGTTGCACTCGCTGTATATATACAGATACTCGCTACGAAACCCTAGAAGCTGGATACACTACGCATAAAGCGGGATGCTGACTTAATCCCAGAACCTATGCAAGATAGAGACGAAACGATGCTGCATTCAAAGTTCTGGTCAAAATCTGCCAACAAACTCACACTAGATTTTTTCGGAGATTTCAAAGGAAGAGGAGAACAGGGGACTCATACTAAGAAACCGGTAATTTTTCGCCTTTTCTTTCATTAATAACACGAAACGTGACCTCATACCCATATGGGGCTAGAAACCCTAGGAGCTCCTTGGCCAAGTCAAAAGACGACTACGAGAACCATGAGGCCACATCCAGGGCGCCCCAAACCTGGCATTGACCACTGTAGTTGGTAAAATCCCCATAGTAGAGATTTTACCAATACACCCAATAATAACACATGAGAAACACATAAACACAAGGATTTATTAATGATTTGAGATGATTACATGGACTTCCATGAGAACTTAAGTGTTCTTCATGTTCTTGAGTAGAGGAGAAGTAGAGAAGAAGATGGAGGTAGAGGGAGAAAGTCGTAGAGACCATCCCTTTCTTTTAGGGTTACATAGCTATTTATATGAGACCTATTTGACGAATTTACAATACTACCCTCAAAGGGAATCCTATGCCAGAGTTCTTCTATGGTGTATCTTCTCCTAGGAAAGCTAAGTTACACCGTCCTTGGCTTGGCGCCACATAGCGAGTGCAGTACTACACCTAACATTCAATAATCATGTGTCTTCTTCCTCCAACAAGCATGGACGGCGACCTCAATCTCCATTCTTCTAACTTCAACGGCTAGTCTTCTACTGGATAAGGATTGCTGACGCAGATCCCACTGAGTCAACGAGTCAACTCTGACATCCTGACCACTCTGATCTTCCCATAAATGCTCAACCACTTTTCAGCTTCCTGTCGGTGACGTGTTCTTTACCCGCTGATCACAATTCACTCTTCCATTCTTCTAACGATATTCACTGATGTAGCCTCTGCGGTCATTGGTTGATGTAGCTTCAGCGGTATCGTATGCTAATGTGGTCCTTGGCGTTCACCCGCTGATCTCCTATACATGGTGATAAACCTAAAACTTTTGTTTGATGATTATGTGCTTCTCATTGATAGTCTTCTTACGTAGCCTCACCTCTAGGATGCTTTTATTTGTAGTATGCATTTTCTACACCTACATTTTGCCCCTTTGCTTATGGATGGTTCGCAGATTAATCCTTAAGCAAAATCTCCTTGAAACGTCATCTGGTGAAGGCGGAGTAAGAAATAAAGTCTTCGAAGTAGTCTGGCTGGATCTATTCTTGATTTGGATGGCTTTCTTCGGCAAACTATCTTGGACGAATCTTCTGTTGGCGGCTATGGTTCTGACATGGATTGGCGTGTTGTCTTCAATCGTGCTTGACTAACTCTGAACTTTGGATTTTAGTGCACTGATGTAAACTTGAGCGGATCTTCTATCTTCGGCGGGTGACCATTGCTTGTGGAGAATACTGTTGTGTGGAAATCCATGGAGCTTTTTCCTCGATAGGCTGACAAGGTTCGGCGACCATTAATGTGAAAGAGGTATTGGTTGTTTCCGCCATCTTCAAATACATTTGTTGTTGAGTGTTGAAAATTTAGGAGGCTTCAGCGATCTCTATTTGAAAGTAAATGCTTTGTCTGCTTCTTCAACTGGAGGAGAGATGGAAAGTTTTGCAGCCCATGGTACACTTCGGCGGTCTTTGCTGTTGAGGATCCTGATCTGAACTGTTTACTTGTGACTCTTCAGAGCAGTAATTGTATATCAACGGACTTTGCGAGTGATAGTTGATTGAATTTTTGTTGTTGCTGAAGGAACTGAGCGGAAGAGTACAACTTGCTTTAAAAATATATATCTATATTTGCCCCTACTCTTGCGCGAGGTTCTGGAGCAACGACTCTAGATTCAACGGCTTGTGGTTGACATATCTGCTTTCTTGCTTTTACCGCTATGCCTGCTTTGTATTGATTTAAAAATCCTTGTATTCATCAAGTGATGCCCTGCAAATGAGTCATATAGAAATTAAAAAGAAGTTTGTATTTCATGTATACGGTTGCCCCTTTTTGCTTTGAAAAGTAGAGAGTCGAGACTTTTGAAAGCAAAAACAAGTCAAGACTTATGCATTTTATATATGGCTCTGCCCCTGTTGATCATGCTAGGAATCTTGTAAAATGCGATAGGAAATAATGACTCTCGACGGTTATGACGTGCTAATATAATAATTTGGGTAAGTGATACTTAGCTCTCGGCGGCTAGATGACTATTGCTTGTTTATTGCTAAGTTCAGCGGGTAATATAAGTTTGAGCCGCTGCCCCAGCGTGTATCAACTTGTAGTTACCAATGTCATCTCAACGAGAATTCGTGGTGTTCAGCGGGTATCTTGTTGTAAAGTCGTCGATCCATTTGAATAAAATTATAGCGGTTACTCAAATTCAAGATCGTACTAATGCATATAACAAAGCAAATTTGAAAGGTAAAAGATAATATTGTAGATGCAAATAGTAACACAAACTTAATGATCGTGCCCCTGCCATGGTTAGTAACTCATAAGGGAAGTGGAAATGTATTTTACAATGATCAATGTATCTCTATTGAGCGTATAATGAAATGTTTATAAAGTTTTTGATACTTAGCTGGTTTACTCGGCGTTAAGTAAATAGTTTGGCGGCTGCCCCTTGGTCTCTTTGAAAGCATCTGATGTTACCATGTCTATCCGCTGATATCCAACTTAATCCTGTGCAGGTCGGCGACATGTGTACCAAGCTTGAATTCGTTGGCGAAGACCGTTGTAATCAACTCCTTGTTTTCTTAGAAAGCGGTGATGCTTGAAGTTCCTGTGAGTAAGCTCTATCCAAGCAACTTGAAAGCAAAGTTAGTTTTTCCATTGTATATGCTTAAAATCACAGCGGGGTAATGCAAAGGTAATAGTATATGCAACATTTTTTGACTCATGGTGAAGCTGAAGAGCGCTATATAAATTCAAGGTTATAGTATGCTGGGATAAGATTATTGTAAAGCTTTATTATGCCCCTGGATGGCTGCCGTGCTATGTAAATGTTGATGGCGACCTTTGCCGAATTCAATTGTGCGTCCCAAAAATTTTGTGAGGAAGCATGTCTTTCAAGCAATGCTTGAAAATAATGAGATGGAGAATTATTATGCCGCCGAAGAAGATGAATTCCTTGCCCATTTCTCTTGTTTTTAATCCTTTTGAGGATCAGATACAATCTTTACTTTGCTTTCCCTTTTACCGCCGGCATAATCGAATCCATTTTATTTTAATGATGAACTGACAGCATTCTTTCTTAGCCACATCGCACCCGTTTTCGCTATACATTGTTACTTGTGCCCGTCGGCGATCTATTATAAGTGGTAGGTTTGCCAAGAGGGTGGTTAGTGCCTCCGGGAGTCTTATATTTTTCTGCCAGCACTTACAGATCAACAAGTAACGCGTCAGGAGTTATAGCACCAGTTAGCCAGATTTACTATTAGTCAGACATCTAAAATGTTTCGTTATGCCCCGGCGTATGAATTTCATGGCAATCTTGCCTCATCATATGGCTATTGAGCCTTGTAATTTTCTTGGCAATTTTGCCTCAGTATGTGGCTTTTGAGCCTTGTAATTTTTCTTGGCAATTTTGCCTCAATATATGGCTTTTGAGCCTTGTAATTTTTCTTGACAATTTTGCCTCAATATATGGCTTTTGAGCCTTGTAATTTTTCTTGGCAATTTTGCCTCAGCGTATGTCTTTGTAACTTTGAAGATATTTGGCATTTTAGCCTCAATAGGACCTTTTTGGTCAGGAGCAATTAGCTCATATAATCGGCGAAGCTCATTGGCTTATTCCTTCGGCGCTTTTTCACTTGTGTGCTTTATCGTGAACTGTTGTCATTCCTCAAAGACAAAAATATATCGAGAATATGGTGGAGTGATAATATTGCCCCATGGGTTAGCGGTAATCACATAGTATTCAAATAAATTACAAAAATTAAATCTGATTGAGATTTTGCCCCAGCTGCTCTCTTGGGTTGAGCGAGGTGGATTCCTAAGTATAATCATGGTTACATTGCACTGCGCGTCACAGCCATATGTACTCATTTGGTTTGATTTCAGCGGATTTTGGAAAACTTTGCATCTTAAACTTAGCAGCAGGATGCCATTTTGGAGGTGTGAGACTATGCAGTCGCTATGTCCTCACACCGCTGATCATTCTTTGCACAAGTAATTTTACAATGAACTATGTCATTTGATTATGATGCCTTTTAGCACGTTTTGCATGTGATATGGTAGCGTGCCAAGTTGTATCGTGGTGAGATTTTAAATAATCTAAAGTATTTGAAAATTGTAGTATGTGACTTAGAAATCCGCCGAATCATAGTTTTTGTTGTAATATGGGATAACAATGCGCTAAGCTACGACTACCGGTGACATACAAAACTCTTACTTTGAAATCCAATTCATATTTGAGAAAGATGAAACTTAAATGGTAAGAAATACTTATCATTCTGTTTGAGTCGGCGGAAGAAGTATTCCAGTGGTTGTAGTCGAAGTTCAGTGATTCCCGAATTCCCGCTCATGATTCGCCGTATAGCTTATTAAGTACCTGGGATTTTTAGTAACAAGTTAGAAATGAAGAATACCAAATGAGATACTAGAGTGCCTTAAACATCGAGTTATAAATATGATACTACTAAGAACGATATCGTTTCCAATTTTAGCATATGAAATTTTCTTATGTTGATGTCGCCAATGTTCTCAATCCCAGCTGCAAGAAAAAAGAGGTGTAACCTAATGACGGCAAACAAAATTATCAAATGCCTGTGCTGAATTAAACATTCTAGTAAAAAGATTCATAGTATAAGGTTCAGGAATCTCCCCTCTGTGTTTTACGCCCTTTAGGACTTTGCTGATCTGAGCCGGAAGAGGATCTATCGAAGTACGTTATTGCATTCATTCTGATCGGCGACAAGAGAGTAATTGCTGCACCAGGATTTGAAATTTAATGGCGCTGAAATTTAATGGTGCTTAAATTTAATGGCGCTGAAATTCAATGGCGCTAAAATATAATGGCGCTGAAAT
>JAJJMA010200304.1:0-22153 GCA_023529015.1 Papaver nudicaule | reverse complement strand
GCTGAAATTCAATGGCGCTAAAATATAATGGCGCTGAAATTCAATGGTGCTAAATATAATGGCGCTGAGTAAACAGTAAGCTGAAATTTATAGACCAAAAATTTCAGAAATTCTTCCCTTTTTTTGGTGAACTAAGTAGGGGGTCGACGAGAGGAGAGTGACTGCTGCACTGGAAGCTGAATTTCCGCTGTGTTCCATTTCCTCATCATAAGTATCTACTCAGCGGGTAGGCATGAATGATCCTCAAAGCATCAACAAAATGTTATGTATGAAGTGTATTTTTCAAACTGTAGATAACTGAAAACACAACAAAGTGCGTTAAGCGAATGCGTTAAGCGCCAATGTAACCAACTTGCTAGCGGGTAAAATAAAATAATGAGGGTTTTTATCTTAGTTGTAAAGAACATGTGAGAAATGATCTATGGCAATGAACGAAAGATTGAAAAGAATCAAAATACAGAGTTTAGAATCTTCCCACTTATAATTTTGCTCCTGTTTTACATTTTAGCTAATCCAAGATGATTAACCTTATTGAGAAAGAACCAACTGTCCTCACAGGTCGACCTAATGTGATGTGGGATGGAGTTTTACCCCTTCCCCTGCTCTAATACTTCTTATTATGTTTCCACTTCTTACAACACTTAGAGAAATTAAGTAACCGTCTATATGAGTGACATATCGAATGCCCATGCACTTGACAAAAGTATTAAAATACCATGCCATATATCTATATATTCATGTGAGAAATAAGGTAGCATGCTTGTTAGCCAAACCTGATTACTCATGGCAGTGGGAAAATAATGGAAACTAGTTTAAGGATCTTCCCTTTATGTGCAGTTTGTACACAGTTGACTCCATTTTCGTCCAGTGACCTTGTGCTGCAGCATACTTGTGCAAATGGGGCTTGACGTTGATTCGAAACCAGTCTTTCAACGCGCCTTTTTTGTAATCGATTCGGCGAAAGCGAATTGGCTGAAGATCTCAGCGTTGCTACAGCAGGTTGATTTGATCTCAACGAACCTCTGGCCCTTGGCGAACTTCTCATCTAATGTTGTTCCAGGATTTCCACTATCAGCGAGATGGGAACTCAGTTTTGGACTGATGACGGCGACTTGCCACAAGGCTGCTGGAAAGAGACAGTTCTCCCTATCATCATTTTTCGAAATTACTGTTTGCAACGTAACATTGATGACGCAGCTTCCCTTTTCCTGAATTATTTTGATGTGATTCGCAACTGTGTCTCGACGACCTTAACAAAGTGGTTACCCCCTGACTGGTGTGTACCCCCAACAAAGGTTCCAGTACAAATGAAAGCGCCTGCAACTTATGGAGTACGTCATCAGACCTAATAGGATATAATAATGGACTCTCCCACTAAGGTGGTATTCAGACTAGGTTGTACAGTAGTACCTAAGACAACAGTAGAAAAGGTAACAATAACAATGCTCTAACTTGCTTAACACCTTACATCCTAATCTTGTGTAGTAACTGTAGCTTTCAAGAAAAAATAATCCAACTACACATGATGTTTACTGATAGAAATTTTGAGAAATAAAGGATAATTTCAGGCCATGCCGTTTACTGTTTTAACTTTGTTATTCATAACAACCAGAAGAGAATAAATATCACAGTTTAGAGACTTCCCTTTTATGTGCAGTTTACTGTTTTTACTCCATGAGTCAGCGGATTCCGAGAGTGAGCTCATGTTGGATTGTCTACTTGCCGAAGTCATTCAATGTAGCTTATTGGGTATGGCTGTTGTAGTTACTATCAGCGACGTAACATTTGCAAATGCACTTTCCTGCCATTTTGGTGTTCATAACCCACTAGGCTTGACGGTGAACTGCGCCCTTTCTCGTATGGGTATCTCGTCGTCACACTAAACCTCAATTTCGTCAAACCACCACCAAGAACACCGTTCCTTTTGCGAAACCCTTGAAGAATTCTCGAATCCAAGACTTGGATTAGCGTCATTGAGGCTTGCGTCTACATTGGTGAAGCTAAGTTGATGACGGTGTATTGGCAGAGAGAACAGAACACAATAACTGCCTTGTTAATATTGCAAACCCAGCATTACCACTACTACTTCAGCGTACGTTGCTCATGGCTAGTGAACCCAGCGAGAAGGCTGTTCTGAAGTGGGTGGTTCTCAGTGGGATGGGGATTGAGACGAAAACTCGGCGTCAAACTACGATTGTGCCTTGCCGTTCGCCAACCTTGCAAATCTTCTTGGCGCCTAACTGAACAGTATGCTTCTATTGTTCGTGATGAAGTGGTCATTCAAATAGCAGAATGCACCAGGAACTAAATTGAAATAACTGAGGATGGCGAGTTGCTGCTTTTGCTGTTCGCCGGTACTTCTGGTAAAAAGGACAGCGACGGTGAATCTTTGCCGCTGAAGAATACCACTTCCACGACAATCCGCTGAGGTATAGAATTCCCAATCCGCAGCAGCAACCACACATTGGACAGACTGCCAGTTTTTCTTGACAGAACCTTGTGCACAGTATCACGAAAACACCACCTGAAACCCCCTTTTCTGTTGTCGCCATCTCGAGCCCAGACTTGAGCCCCCAAATCAGCTACAACTGAACCTATTTTGTCTGCCATTTAAGCACAATCCACAAATCTGAGCTTTGTTTCTCTGTATAGCAGCTTAGCAGGTACAGCGGCAGCAGCGTCATGGCAGTATATGGCAGCGACAGCGGTAGCAACAACAGTAGCAACAGCAGCATAGCAACAACAACTTTTTTCTTGTTCAGGAATATCATCAAACGGTTAATGTGCGTGTGACTGATGATAACAGATTGGGTTTGTTTGATTTCTCTAATTCAATCACAGTTCCTTCCCTGCAGTATTTCATTCATTCATTCATACAGATAACCAAGGTTTTCTCCCTTTATCACGTCAGCGGCAACGCCATGTGACATTCTTGTTGTTTGTATAGACGGAAACTTCTCTTCTTCTTGCTGGTTCCACTGGCTGAAATATAACCATCAAGGTTTAGGTGAGTAATCGAGAGAGATAAAACTAAGGCAAGTTATACCAAAAATACGATGTGAAAAGCATCCTTAGCGATTCAAGACAGAGACCCCCCAATGACAGCATAAATGTAGTGTTCTTATGAAAATCTTATATGGGTTTGCAAAATAAGGTCATCTAATTATGGGTCTGTAATCAAAACTTTTTTTTTTTTTTTTTTTAGTTTAGTTCAGTTTATTTCAGCTAATTCTTACATGAGTAACTGTGAATTGGAACTAATTTATACGATGATTTCGCAATCAGCATAATAAACAAGAACAAAAGGAAAATGCCCCAATTTCATAACAGCAGAAGAAATAGAACTAAGCCATAAATTAGGTGAAATGATGGTATTTCTAAAAAGCTTGAATGGGTTTAGGGAATATGAGTTACTGATTGTAGATCGACCTACGAAATCTGTTTTGACTCAGGATTTGTAAAGGAAAAATCAAAGTTTTATGAAAATTTTTTGCTCAAGAACAGACCCTGGTTTTATGAAAAAATTTTTGTTCAAAATTTATAGATCTACGAAATGAAATTCAAAATGAAATGAAGAAGATCAAGGAGTAGAATTGTCTCTGGAAGACTGCATATTGCTGGATAGTTCTTTGCTTGCTGGATAGTTTTTTGCTTGTACCAAAGGCGACCATCTTTAATGTCTGAAACTTGCTGATGGTTTGACGATGATGCTTTATTACTGGGTTGCCAAATCTCGTTTTATCCTGCGGATCTGGAAGTGAAACAAGATGCCGACACTCAGGAGATGATTATGCTGATAATAGAGACATTTTCTGGGTTCATCTTCAGTGAATCTTTCTTCGGATTTAAACCTCAGACGTTATTTGTTGTCCGAAACTTGCTTGTTGTGGACCAAAGTACCCCTGAGACTGCTGAGTACGACTAAGTTCATCGGATTTGCTGAGATTTGTTGCCGGAATTGTTGTTTTCTTCAATTTTGAGCTTGTAACACAAGGTCACACGATTCAAACCTCTTCTAGCGCCAAAATGTAGTTGGTAAAATCCCCATAGTAGAGATTTTACCAATACACCCAATAATAACACATGAGAAACACATAAACACAAGGATTTTTTTATGATTTGAGATGATTACATGGACTTCCATGAGAACTTAAGTGTTCTTCATGTTCTTGAGTAGAGGAGAAGTAGAGAAGAAGATGGAGGTAGAGGGAGAAAGTCGTAGAGACCATCCCTTTCTTTTAGGGTTACATAGCTATTTATATGAGACCTATTTGACGAATTTACAATACTACCCTCAAAGGGAATCCTATGCCAGAGTTCTTCTATGGTGTATCTTCTCCTAGGAAAGCTAAGTTACACCGGCCTTGGCTTGGCGCCACATAGCGAGTGCAGTACTACACCTAACATTCAATAATCATGTGTCTTCTTCCTCCAACAAGCATGGACGGCGACCTCAATCTCCATTCTTCTAACTTCAGCGGCTAGTCTTCTAATGGATAAGGATTGCTGACGCGGATCCCACTGAGTCAACGAGTCAACTCTGACATCTTGACCACTCTGATCTTCCCATAAATGCTCAACCATTTCTCAGCTTCCTATCGGTGACGTGTTCTTTACCCGCTGATCACAATTCACTCTTCCATTCTTCTAACGATATTCGTTGATGTAGCCTCTGCGGTCATTGGTTGATGTAGCTTCAGCGGTATCGTATGCTAATGTGGTCCTTGGCGTTCACCCGCTGATCTCCTATGCATGGTGATAAACCTAAAACTTTTGTTTGATGATTCTGTGCTTCTCATTGATAGTCTTCTTACGTAGCCTCACCTCTAGGATGCTTTTATTTGTAGTATGCATTTTCTACACCTACAACCACACCCTTTTTACGCGTCATATGTCACCTACCTTGCCCTACATCACCTAGAGAGGTAGAGAACCCCTATCTAATAACACATCTGTATTTGCATATGAACTTATCTTTAGTTCTAGTTCATGGTTGTTAGCACCAAGATTCGATGCTTCATAATTCTCAGCTAGTATTGAATGGGATACCTAAGGCTATTAGAACTGCTCTCACCATCTAGTGCTTAGTATGAAACATTACTGTTCCACACTAACCAGGGGACTTAATGTAGATGGTGGAAAATAGAGGAGGGACAAAAATATAAAACGACCCTCTGATTACGCCTTGCCTAAAGGCAGTTGCCTACTCAGGCACATCTCTATAGCTCAGAATGTAACCTGTTCTACGAGCTGAGCATACTCTTTATGAGTTCTCTCTTATAACTCCCGGTGGAGAGAATGAAATCATAGTGCAGTGTTAATAACCCCACCAATTCATAAACCCATCAATTTACTTCATGTCGACATCGCTTCGAATTCCTCGATATCAGAACTAAATTGCTCTCTGGTATATGGTGGAGAGTTAACAGAGACGCATCCTCACTTATTTCCTCTTAAATTACGACTCAAAACCTGAGTCTCAATGAAAACCTCAGAAACATCGCAGCTCTAGACCTATCCAGAGCTCTCTGAGGAGTATACAGCAGCCTAAACACACTTAGGCAGGCCACAATCTAAACACAGAATGGTCTAATATACCATGGATAAGCACGCCATGACTTAAAATAGTACAAGTGCGCAAATATGCCATAGTCAAAGTGGTGTGGCCTGAATAAGCTGAGAAAATTGGCCTTGGCCAGGGCCAAAGCCGTAGCACCTTGGGCATGGCGCCATAAGCTATGGCGCCACAACAGTTGGCCTTGGCCAGTACCCAAGGTCGTCTCCTCCTAGGCTGTGGTGCCATAAGTCTTAGGCCGTGGCACCATAAGCTATGGCGCCACAACTGTTGGCCTTGGCCAGTGTCCAAGGCCGTGGTCTCCTGGCCTCATGGCGCCACAAAAACTGGTCTTGGCCGTCGTGCCATGGCGCCATATCCATGGCGCCGTGAGTTTCTAGCCTTGGCCAAGGCTGTTGCTATACAGTCACCACATGAGCTTCTAGCGCCACAATCACATTGGCCATAGAGCCATGGCCATACGACGTTGTTCAAACTTAACACAACCATGCAATATTTGCATACTACACGAGATATCAAAACATCACACGGGGGGATAACTTAAGGGGTATTGGTTTGGAGGTCTACGGTAGTTAGAAGGAAACTGATAGAGATGATGGACAGTTACGAGAGAGTGGTGCCGAGTGGACACGTTTTACACAACTCTAGCAGTTACAGAGAACAACTCACGTCCTCCACTTCTCCACTCTTCCACGACTTCCATCTTCTCTGTCGAGAGATCAGAGTGAGTTCAACACTATAAATAGAGGCTTCCTCTATCTTCCAAAGGCAGAACATCTTTCCACAACCTCAGAGCAAATACCGGAGCAACTCAATACATTTCTAGCCTTGGAGATTTCTAGTCACCCTTACGACGGAGATCTTGAACTCTTACACCCAGAAACACACATTCCCAACCCGATCTCAAGTTTCTTTCACTGTTTCCCTCCCTAGATCAACCTCTAACCTCTTTGTGACCGAAGCAAGACTTGAACGGCCATTGACTTGGTTTAGGCTTGTCTTTTTCGATTTCGATCTCGAGCACTACAAAAGTACCCAGAGACGGTGCATTGTTTTTCAGATAATAACACCTTGGAGGTGGAGATCATCAGAAAGTAAATTACATGGATCTATTCTCAGAGACCTTAATCAGAAAAAGGAATCAAGTCATTTCAAAATTTGAGATTAATGGGCCGAGGATGGCTTAATTGTACTGCGTTCTGCGAAACGAATGGGTTTGTTCTTTGTTGGATTATTTCTCATGGATAACGTCTCCATGGTCACTATTAGCATGAGGAGATATGAAATTCAATACAGATAATATATGATTAAGAAAGAGATTGGGGTTTGGTGTGAAGTAAAGATAGATACAGAAAAAATTACCTTCTTCATCAGCAATGGTCACTATTACCTTCTTCGTTTAAGAAAACATCTTCATCTCCATTCTCGTCTCATCTCTATCTTCTTGTTCTCTGAGTCTCTCTTATCTGGTTTTGCTAAAAGTGGACGGAAAACAAAAGTGAGGGAAGTTTTGAAAAGGGGAGGAGTGGGGTAAGTTAGTCGATTAAGAGATTTAGACTGAAGTGAGAGTAGTGGGCTTGGGAAAGTTGGGTTGGATCAGTTATTGAGGGTGTATGGAGAGTGTAAATTGAAAAAAATTATGAGTTAGAGAATGCATTGATAAGACTTGTAAAATGAATTGTGAAGACTATTCATTCAATCATACTACTAGTCACTTACCCGTGCTACGCACAGGGTGATTAGCTTTCTACCTTGTTTGATTTTTTTAATACCCGACGTAGTTTACAGCTCCCCTGTAAATGTATAGGTTGACAGCTCCCGACGTAGTTTACAGCTCCATTTTTTTTTTTTTTTGCCAGGGTTACAGTTTACATTTTGTAGACAGTTATCCCACCTTGTAAATTGAGAATTAATCCACGTTTTTAGTTGTGCGCAGTGAGGTCGGAAAAATAAACATCATAAAATTAATCCCTATTTTTCCATTACACATTATTAGAATTCAGAATATGTAGAAAGAATAAAGAATGAATGAGTCTCGTGTCATTAGTGACTCAAATAAAGAAAAACTAATGAAATACATCTATCTAACCATAATTTGGATGGACTCTTTGAAGTCTTAACAGATTTTGGTGTAACCCCATTAAGCATCCTCTTTTGGTGTAACCCCATTAAGCATCCTAGTTGACAGAGAATTGATCTCTTTCAAAAGCAATCGACCAATTTGGTATATTAGGAGACATGGTTAACGTATATTAGGATACATGGTTAACCTTGGTATGCATACACGGAATCCTTTGAAATCTCCTGTACGATCCCCGCTTCAATAACTGTTTGGATTAACTGTTTGGATTAAGTTAGATACATTAGCTGTGTTCCTCTGCATAGGCCAATCTCTGGATTTAAATCTCGTTGGAGCGTAATAGTATTCCCAATTGTCAGGTGCAATTCATGGTTTGGAATTCCTTGAACTGGAGTGTGTTTATAACTATACGGTAAAAGATACGTGATCGATTTTTAAAGTGTACCGCAAGTGCACGGTGTCTAATTGTAGACAAAGGCAAGTACGGTTCGTCCACGAGGAGTGTGAAATACAACTTTCACTCAATACTATTAACCAACTAATCAAATCCGATTCAATGATGATTGTGAAAGATAAAATTTCAGAATTTATACGAAAGATAATATGTAAATAAAAAGAATCAAACGAATTAAAGTAGGTTGTAATCAAGGATGTGGAAGTGCTAAGGCTACAGAATCCGTTGTAGGTTATATATCACTCATGTTCTCTCCCAAGGGTCTCAATTTTACTCATGTATAGCGGCAACCTAGCTACTAACATGGAAGATGTATCAATATAAGAATATAAGTATCAAGTTATCAAAATATATATATGTTCGGTTTCCACCTTAAGATAGGATTTCTAAGCACTAGTTATACAAGGCATAAAAAGTTAAGAAAAAACCATAAAGCTTATTATCCTAGGTTTTAAGTGGATGTTGTTCTCAAAGTTGAACTATGAATCATATGAGACATGAGACATGAAGAATTCATCAAACAAATAATCCAACTAAAGAAACGCAAACATGAAGAATCAAGCTTTTATTTAGAGAAAACCTTGTTCAAGAACATGAATAACAAAGACCTACAAAATCATCATTCACCTTAACTTAGTGTTTAGCTAGACATGGTTTTATTCAAAACAAAAAATAAGAAAATATAAAAGAACATGAAAACCCTGTTTACTGTGCTTTGAAGTTTCCCCAGGATCCAAGCAGCAGCCCTTTTTCCTTGCGTCAAAAGAACAACTTTCTTGTGCGTCCAAAGATATCTCCCTGTTTGGTTCTGCGCAGCTTTATATAGTGAATATCCACCGCCTTTCTGCCCCTACAAATCAGCACCCTAGAAAACTTCTGGACTGCCACAGATAACAGCCAAAAAGCCCACTCTAATGTGAGGACCTAATTAGTCCCACATTGGCTAACACCAAAGCAAAGATCCTCTATATGACTTGTATGGGCCACTCCACTCATTGTCAATTAGTTTTGAGTTGGAAGCCCAAACATTTCACATGGTATCAGAGCCTAGGACCTAAAAAATTATCCACATGTCAAGGCTTAAAAGTGCCTTGCATGTTGCATGTGAGAGGGAGTGTGAGGACCTAATTAGTCCCACATTGCCTAACACCAAAGCAAAGATCCTCTATATGACTTGTATGGGCCACTCCACTCATTGCCAATTGGTTTTGAGTTGGAAGCCCAAACATTTCACATCTAATACTACAGAAACCTATGAACCTCGGCTAACCCCGTAACTGAATCATATCGCACCACCGGTTCTCCTGATAACCACCTGGTTCACGTAAGTCTCCACAGACCCAACTTGGTCTGAATATAAAACCATCTTAACCTGGAAACAACCCAACATCTGGCCGTACCAGGGTTCTCTAGCTCTTCCATCCAGCACTCTTATACCAATGACAGCAGCTGCCTTCTCCAATCCTTGCTTTATCCCCTTCATTCACCAATACCAAATGGCAGCAAAAGCAGCAAGCACATCAGCATCGCAACAACAGCAGCATCAGCAGCAAGGTATCTACAGCAGCATCAGCAGCAACACAGCAGCGACAGCAACAACAACAGCAGCACGGCAGCAATAGCAACAGCGGAAGCATGACAGACACATCATCTTCCCCTTCTCAAAACTGATCCTCCTAGCTCCAAATATCCAACCTTAACCCATCTCATGAATCTGCCACTTAAACACATTCTCATCTTAAAACTCTTCTCCCAACACCAGCAATTGGCAACCCCAGCTCACACTTTTGGATCTGTTTTGCAGCTTTCTTTCAGGCGTTTTGACAAACAGCTGAAATGCAATTTTTCTGTTAGGTTTCATTGAGTTCAACTGGTTTTCTTCCAAGCTCAAGTAGCTCCTCCCCTGCAAATCAATCAACACAGCAGTACATACCCTTGCTTTCCTTCATGTTTTGCTGTGTATTAAGCACCATCAATCCCATAAACCAGTATCATCGACCCCAACTCTGCAATGATTTGTTTTCCCTTTTCTTCGAGTCCAAACCCAACAACAACACCATTCTTTCTCCCTGTCTTCTCTGTCTTCAAAACCAGCTGACCCCTTCGTTAAACTTTGGCAAATTCCTACCAGAAACCCTTGGTTAGCCGGCGGCAGTGACGTACAGCAGCGAGTTAAGTTGAAGACTGTACTGAATCAACTAATTAAACACTCAATACCATCCCTCAATCCACAATGAACGGGAGCGTTACCTTCTTTTCTATTGGTTGGGTGAAAAAAACTTGGATTGTGATTGGCCGGACATTTTATAATCTTAATTCTAATTGGCTGGACATTTTTGGCCGTTAATGTGTTCTAAAACTCCCAAGATCAATGGATGTGAATCGATGTAATTCGCTCACCCATGTGGGTAACTAAGGTTTTAAAATCTTACACCGTTAAATCTAGGGCTTTTTTGAACGGCTAATATTATTATTTACATATTGATTTGGTTGGACCGAAAAAAAAAATCATCTTAAAATAGTCGGGGAAAATATCTTCGATTTAGAAAATTTTGGGAAGAAAATAAAATATCTTAAAAAAATATCTTAGTTGATATTGATTTGGTTGGACCGAAAAAAAAAATCATCTTAAAATAGTCAGGGAAAATATCTTCGATCTAGAAAATTTTGGGAAGAAAATAAAAAATATATTCCAGTAAGAAATCTATTCGCGGATAATTGCCATACGTGAGCGATGTATTGATGCAATATATGCTTGGAGATATATTCGCGGAAACTTTACATATGTGAATGATTTATGAACTATATACAAGAAGATATATTCGCGAGGATGTTAATGGTGGTTTTAAGCCTGAACTGTCTGCGTAAGGTAATATTCCTTATGTGAACGTAAAACAAGCTATATTTGTATGGTCATTTCAGTTATTACTTTGTGTATATAAGTTAATACTATGATTTAGAAAACGGCAATTTCTTGGTGATAGAGTTTTGAAAACAGATATATGCATGCTTGCAAACAGGGACTTGCAGTTGATCCACCTTTCTGTGGAAAAAAAAGAAGGAAAAGAGAAACACAATGAACAATGGAGCTGATCAACTGCCGGTGGTGATCTACACACTTTTAAAAGAATTGAGGGAGGGGCGAGCTGATGAAAGATAGTGAAGTGATGGTATTGAGAAAGTGGAGGGTGAAGCAACAGTCGACGGGTGTGGTGTTTAGTCTTGATCTGCAGTTGATGGATCAGTATGTAAGTTTTCTTCTCAATTGTGATTGATTAGTTGTAGCTGCATATTTTGAATATACGTAAAACAGGGTTCCCAAATGCAGGCAAGGGTATGCGCGGTCGACATGGCGCTTTTTAATGGAGTATTTTTAGAAGGCCGCCTTTATACCATCGCAAGGTTTTGCGTAGCGCAGCCAAAGACTGGATGGAAAGTCGTAGCTTTCCGCTACACTTTGATGCTGAACAGGTTCTCTGCGGTACACCAATTGCAAGTCGATCCGTCGATTTTTCCTTCTGAAATTTTCGCTTTACAAGAACTAGAACGCTTGGTTGACAGGTTACATGATCAAACTAGCTATACAGGTACACAATCAGTATATCAATTGGTTTTTCTCTTAGGATTCTCACCCCATGAAATTTATTTTAAGCTTTTTATAAAGCATATTGTCCTGATAAATTTCGAGATGTTCTGCTTTACCGCTCGGCTATTTGCATATCAATATAAATGTTGTGATGGTGGATTAAAGAGCACGATTATATCTTTGATATTGTGCATTCAGCTTGCTCTGAAAAGTTTGAAACTTCTTGCAGCTGTGATTGGAAAATTAAAGACCATGTCAGGTACTGTTGCCAGATCAGTGGGTGATCGCAGAAACACCAGCACTGTCAGTATTCCAGTGCGAGAAGTTGAGATTTAGAATGAGAGGTAAGATACATTGGATATGTTTGTCTTTTAGATTTTTTTTCTCTTTTGTTTTTATTTTTAATTTGTTTTTTTTTAAATTACACAAGAAATGTGTTGCCGTTCTTCGAAATGGTTTTAATGATTTTTCGAAACATGGGTACATAGGGGAGTTGCGGTTAAGATAATTGTGTGGGGTGACCTGTTGCATGCAATTGAAGAAGACGTAATGAACATTCTTGGTAACGTACCCATAGTGATAATAGTCACTGCAACGCGCGTCAAAGGACATCAAGGTAACAGTATCGTGTGTGGTATGTAGTTTTCAGTAACTGCTAGACTGGATTCCCTAAAACATTGACCCGGTAATATCACAGGTTCAGTCATTCTTTGGACCTCGCCTGAATCAAGATTGTTGGTTAATCCGGAAGTTTCGTGGGAAAGTAAGCAAGATAACTGTTGAATTATTAAATAATTATCTGCGTACATCACACTAACATCACTAGACGTATTTTGCTTCCCAGGCTTCGTCCTATTGCTGCAGCTGAGGTCATAAAGATTGGTTTTATGGTGGGTGAAAATCAAAATATCAATAAGGTTTTTATGCTTGCTTTAACTGAGATGCTGCGGGATTACAGCAACCGGGTACGTATGCAGCAGTCTACAAAACTACCAGCCATTCTAATGTAAGAAATTAATTTATACTCTCATACTTCTTTGATACAGGGCACAATCCACTATTGTGAGACAGTGGTTGTTGGGTTAGCATTCAATGAACCATGGTACTATATGGCCTGCAAAACTGAGCATTGCCATAGGAAAGTGAGATACATAAGTGGCCAGGGTTCTTTCAGTGAATGCGGTTGTCGGTACTCTGGCTGTGCCAAATTAGTAATTGACTAATTGGTGTATGATCAAATGTCTTTTCAGTGTCTTAGACAGGTTCTTAATGCACTTGGCTGGATTTTACTGATGTATTTTTCTGTCTGGATGTAACGGCTTTCAGTCAGCTAATGCAAGTTGAAAGCTTACCTTCTTGGTTTGTACTATCTTACAGGCAGGAGGAGTTACTTTATCTTCATGGAGAAAGCACTTCTTCAAGAAAGAGATGGGAGAAAACAAATTCTGGTTATACTTCTTTTTCTTATTATTTGTCAGATGTCTGTTTTTTTAGCAAAGGGAGGAACCAAGGTTCATTAGATGCTGGTTTGTCTTAATATTGCCTATGCTGTCGATGTCCCGCACTTTTACTTGCATATATCTAATAATAAGACTATATCTTTTGTGACCAGTGTGTCCATTAGTTTATGGCCCTGTGTCATGT
Organism: Papaver nudicaule; assembly: GCA_023529015.1. Taxonomy (NCBI): domain Eukaryota; kingdom Viridiplantae; phylum Streptophyta; class Magnoliopsida; order Ranunculales; family Papaveraceae; genus Papaver; species Papaver nudicaule. The sequence continues at coordinate 8,814 of JAJJMA010200304.1, read as the reverse complement.
TCTAGAAGAAACTGAGTAATAAAAAGCACATGGCAGTTGATAATGCAGGGTTAAGAGCAGAGTAGGGCTTAGAGTAATAATTTGATTGGGTTTAGAATGGATAAACTAAATCCTTAAAAAATAAAGTAGATAAAATACGATTGGATCAGATTTGGGGTTTGAGTATTGAACTGAGGACTGTTTATGAGTATAACGTGTTGTAATGTTATCTATGACTTCTCATCACAAGCAGCGGGTTAAAATAAAGGAAAGTTTATGCTGTTAGAGTTTTAAGACAATTTGTAAACTGAAGGAACAAATATAGTGTACAGTCACTTTCTGTTAAAAATTGATATCGTAACAGGTTAAAAATTGAGCAAGCTATCAATTTCAGATTGTACTATTCTATTTTGTTATTAAGCAATTTTCATCAATGTTAAGATTTAAAGCAAATTTGTTTGGTTCCATTTGTAACTGATTTGCATGGTTTTGGGATCTGCGCATCTATTTTTTCAGCAGTATGCCTCTTTGCATTAGGCCAAAAATATATCTGGTGTGCGTAGCACGGATTTAACTGAGGAGATATTGCATCAGAAGTCGGAAGGAACACAATAGGACCAGCAGACCAGGAAATGGAAAGAAAAACACGAACTCATAAAATGACGGAATGAGTGCATTTTCTCAACTTTTTAACTTAATATGCTATGCACGGTAGGAAGATATGGGTGCAACACACAACACAAGTTAACGCTCGGTAAGAAATTCAACTGCATTGTATTGGTAGATCTGTATTTATAGATCTGCATTTTTCTTTGAGTGACTAGAATGTTTATAAGGTTACCTCTCATAATAATTTGTAGATCTGTACTGTGGTGCTGATGGTGTTTCTGCTGTATATGGTCGTGGTTTCTGTTGTTTTTTTCACCTCTTTTCTGGTTGTAGTTGTTAGTTTTTACAATAAATGATATTTGACAACAGTTTCTTTTGGCCCCTTGCACTTCCCATTGTCATCAAGTGGTGCACAACGTCTCAGCTGGCCTATACAAATTGGAAGTAGATGCAAATTAGAATGGAACTCAAAGATTTATAAGGGACCTCTCCCAGTCTCTTTTTGGTGAGTCTCTTCATGATAGGACCCGTTTGTCCTGTCCCTATAGCTCCTATGATTATTTGCGCGCAGGTGTCACTATGTCAAATCCGGCTTACATTAGGAATTAGTAATTGTTGTCTTAGCTCAAATGGAAGAGCACATGGTTCACAAGGTTCGGTCCCCATACATGGCATTGTTATTTGAGTAAACTTTAACCTTTTGAAGCATCTTTGGTAGGAAACAACATTTGTTTGGTGCGGGATCTTGCCTTTCTGGTGCTTACAAACCAATGGCAGATATATTTTCCGTAGGTGAGTTCTTCCCTTTACCCCTGGTAACATGATATTCATCTGATATTTCTTTTTCTAAGGCCTGGCACAATACTGGGGTTTTGACTGTAGAATAAAGGTACAAATTCCGGTTGTCAGGAGATATATAAATGCCAATAATGATCAAATATGCAATGTGTGCATGTAGCACCACCACAACAACATACAAGGTCATATTTGTCTCATCTGAAGTAGACCTCACTGACCATTACTCCAAACAAGCACATCAACATCATAATGAAAGTGTATAATCAGGTACACACAAAAGGCCCGTACAACATCAAGAAGTACACCACTACAGTCTGGCTGCTGCATGGAATTGGTACAAAAGGTTTCCTACTATCTGGAGATTACCCAATATGCTGAACTATTCACTAATAATCAGCAACACGGAATAGATAGGTTTGTTTGTGTTGTCGGGAGGCAAGGTGCCCAAGGGGGCATAGACTCCTCAAGTACTTGAGCAGTTGCAGTTGAAATCAACTGTTGATTTATAGTACCGCAATAAATGGGTATTGCATTTCAAAAAAAAATAAAAATAAAAGGGGTGTTCCTCTCACTATGCAATCTGTATTGCAACATTCTTAAGTGGTGGTTTAAGTATACAAACATCATTTGTAAATTTGATTTATGTAATGTATGAGTTGGAAAATTAGAGATTCAAAGTTGGTTGGATGTTTTTGTTGCTTTAGGACTTAGGAGTGTCTGAGTGGGTGGTGGTGGAATTTTGCGCTCCTATGCCACATGGCCAGTTAAATGCGTTTCTCCATTATGGGGAACAGGCAAATCAACAACCTAAACACTCAATACCATCCCTCACTCCACATTAAAAGTCGTTTTAACCTACGTTCCTATTGGCTGGTGAACATAACCACGGATTTCTATTGGCTTAGAATCGCTTACATTTCGTGGACGTTCAAGTGTTATTCAATCAGTTAGATCGATGGTCGTGAATCATTGTGGTTTGCTCACCTGCGTGGGTTATGAAAATATTGATCGTGATTGGTCGAAATATTTGTTTTTTTTGTTACACTCGCTTTACATAATTTTTTTAAAATCTTGCACCATTGAATCTAGGTTTCGTATGGGTGGCTGAGATTGTTAGATTTCAAAATGTGATAAAATAGCTATTTATAGGATTATTTTGTTTGAAAATGGCAATTCAAAAATTCTGCCTAATTTTTTTTGAAGTAAATATATTTTTAACATATATGTGGGTGTATGGTTTTATTTTTTAATCGGTTAATTTATATTGAAAAAAAAGAAAAAAAATATACTTCGGAGTATATACTAATATATTTGGATGCGAAAATTAGGAGGATATTTCTCCAATTTATTTACGGGAAGGATATAATTAAAAAAAATTGGAGTAGGTAATTTTGAAAAAATTTAGTAAAGAATATATTCGGTGGTATATATTTTGGGAAAAAATTAAAACTATTTAGGGAGAGATATTTTAAATATATTCCTGGAGAAAATTAAAAATATAAAAATTCTATATTGGCTAAAATTATTTCCAAACAAACTCTTTGTAGAGTTTTTGTTGGTTTGGTTTCTCCATATAAAGCTTTTCAGTCAAAATCATACCCTGTAGTTTCGACGCGGCTTCTCTCTTCCATAGATGGGTGTGATTTTTTTTTCTTTGACATGAAAGAATGAAATTGGTAAATCTCTTGGTCTCTTTCAAATCTTAGTTTATGCATGAGTATACGCACCAACAATCTTGATTGATCAGAGCTGTTTTATTGTTATATTGATTTTTTTTTCTTCATTCATATGAATCTTATCTATTTTAAATTGGTCATTGTCAATTGCCAGTTTAGCATGGTGTTGGTTTTGGGGTTTTCAGTTTCACGTTATGCATTTTAAGCATCTAATCATCTATTTTCTTTTGTAGGTGGAGCACTTTTGGGGGTCAATGGAAACAAGGACATAATGCATGTTGTTTCATGTATCACTTTCTCTATTTTGGCTGAGATTTGAGTATGTCTTTGTTGGAGTGTATTACAATGAATGCGGCACAGCGGATATGGAGTGTGGAGGAGAGACTGCGGCTGGGTGATATGCTCATCGTTGGAGGGGGGTTGTCCAGATTTTTTTTATTCATGAATGGTTTGTTTCGATTTGTTAGATAGTTTCATTCAGGATCTGTTGGAATGTAGCTTAAATTCTATTTAGGTCTATGTTATTTGCTATTCGTCTGAACCTGATTTGTAGAAAAACTGTTTTGATCTTGCCAAAAAGTATATCCACTGTTTTTGTATCCATGTTTTTTGTTTCATTTGTTTTTGTGGGTTAGTTTTGAATGAGAGATTTTCGGGGAACGCTTGAAGATGTTTGAGGTGGACTGTGCGGTAATTTAGTTTCTTTCCCTTTGCCAGGATGAGCAGAAACTAAAGCTGTCAATGGTACTGCCGTGCTACGGTCTGCTCTTTGATACATGACCGAGGTCACTATGTCAATTTTCTATGTATTGATCTGTGTTAGTTCATTTGTACCTAATTTATTTGTTCAGAGAGATTGTGGGATGGGATTACTTATGGGATGTATGGACAGGATCAACAAATTTCAAACGATTTACCTGTAAATGAAAACATGCCATCTTCTAATGCCATGTAAGTAATCCTTGGAGTATTTTTAGGGAGGTTCCATTTCTCTGTGTTAAACTGTGTATTCTGGGTTGGTGATAGGCACAGTTGCTTCCTTTTGTGCTTTGTAGAGTGTGGCTGAAAAATCTATCAGAGTGCATGCGGGATAGTTTAATATGCATCGTATTTTTCTTTTTGTACATAGTTTAGTTATATTAATAATCAACAGCAAAGGCTTAAATTAATGATACATTCACATAACATGAGCATTGTTTGAGTGAGTATAGTTTTAAAATTTTGAGAACATTTACCAAACTGGGTTTGGATGGTGTTCCATTAGGAATGTTGATAGTGTGTATTAGGGGTTTCGAACTCTTAACCGAGTCTTAGTTTTTGTTAATTCGTAAGGTAGTTTTTAGCAGGGATGGGGCGCTCCGGCCAGGAAATCTATGAAGAAAGAGCATGCTTATGTATATCTGATATCAAAGATAAATTTGCAGTAGTTGTTTTGGTCATGACTCTTGAGATTGAATTTGAAAAAATAGCAATTCAATGTTTCGGTAGAGTGTTGGAATCTCATTTTCTTACGTTTTCAGTAGATAGATGACGACACCCAACACAGATGACAATGGATGATAAATATAATCACCTTCTCAATGAACAGGCAGGTATATCTAGCTTATACTTGCTTATAAATGAAGAACTAAAATATTTTTTCTTGCTTCAGCATGTCTAGGAACACCCAATATGAAAGGGAACCAATAAAGAATAATCGAGTCCAGCATCATGACTATCACATACGTCAGGTTGCTGGTACATACACTATCCATGCCAAATTTGTTTTGGATGTTGAATTTGTCTCTTAATTTGAGCAATTTTTTTTTGTTTGCAAGTAGGTAGGCTGCCTCTTCAGCAATATTTGCACTCCAATTGGTTTGAATTCTTACTGATTTCAAGCCCTTATAATATTCGGTAAGAATCTTGATACTGTTTGTTTTACTTAGAGATTTGTTCTCCCAAATTGTTGTAACTTTTCTGTAGAGAATTTTGCCAGGTATGTGCCTAACAGTTAGGAGATAATTAATTTTGGTATTTTAAAAGCTATATAAACACTTGCTTCTTCGTATTTGTGTGCAAGAGGTGGTGTACTATGAGATTATGATTGTCGTATATGTTAATTGCCTTCTTATTTTGATTTGATTTAGTTTGTTCCAAATCTGATTCTAATATGTGGTGATATGGAGCTGATAAAGAACATTAAGTGGTCATGAATCTTTTACATTGACCCAAGTGAAGCCAGCTGCTCTTCAGATTCTTCCGTTCGTACCCAGGTTTCGATTTCAATTGATATGTTCAGTACAATTGCTATTACATGGATACATTGGTTTTCTTACATTTAATATACTGCAAGTGCGTTTTGGTTTGAAATAGTGTTGTCTACTCAAACAATATGTTAGTGCGTAATCTTATATGACCAGGTCAGATACATGGTATTCTGAACATTGTTTAAATCTATTTTTTAGAACACTAAGAGTTTTGTATGGTACTGAATTTAACATGATAAATTTCTTGCTTAGAATTCAGATTACTCAATGTTAGTTTACCGGCGGAATGCGTACGAGGTTCTGACGAGAGTACTTTTGGATGATCTGTGCTTTCATGGATATCCATATGTAACTTAACTTAGAAAATGATTTGCATTCTATTGACATTTCTTAGATATTTCAGTTGCTTTTCGGCCGTTATCGATTAAAGTTGTTAATTTACTTGAGTCACTATCGCATCTACTCACCATCATAGAGTGCACATATTTCTAAATTTCGCATCTATATTTCGAAATACAAAACCAACTCGCGATATATGCAAGTATGCAACAAACCGTGTCACATCTTACTTTCACATTTGTATTCCCATTTGTATCACTTTGGTTTAACTAAATCTAATTGAGTCTTCCACATAGTTTTGTAAAGAAAAACCACATCTCATCCTTTCGCCTCATTTCAACTGGGTAGCCTCAGTTACTTTGTTTTGGCTATTTTTTGTATTTCCTGTTAACATGGTTTTAATGCACGAAATATTTTTATGTATTTACGGTAATCGTCTGTCGTTACTACTAAGGTATAAATGCATTTGTATTTATATCAAACAATGCACTTATGGGATTTGGCTCTGTGAAAATGATTTATAAATTAGGTTGATCTCTTTAGATAAGAAGACCTCCTAACTGTTGTGGACACACTTTTTTTTCTTGCAGTTTCCAAGATTGCTTCAACTTATTCTACTATCATGGGATCCAATTTATAGAGCTTTGGTTTTTGACGACCCGGAACTAATCTCTCGATTTGATGATTATCCATATGCATAACATCCGGTGAATAAGACCATTGCTTAAATTTGCGTTATGTTTGGAATTATGGAAAGCTCAGTGCACCTGGCTTGAACATTGTATAAAATATTTCTTTGGATATGACGGTTAGCAGTGCCTGCAATTTGACAATGGTAAGTGTATTTTTTGTCAGTGGAGCTTTGAGTTTTGGAAGTTGTTCAGATGCTTAATTTTTTTTCATTGTTGATGATGAACTTGCTTGATAACTTCACCTGAACAAGTGGGATGACGTTTCAGGAGGTACATTGCTGCAATGCCATTGATATTCGTGAACAGTGTCCACCATAGTTTGGAATTAGTAGTTATCATTGTGTAATCCTTTATTAACGTTTTGCCTCAACTCATGTACCCGAAGCTAGCCATATAAATGAGTGGCAAACGATTTCCACCCTGCATTCGACCCATCTACCTTCTACTTTCATTTTTCGCAATAATATCTACGATACAAAATATTACCTAATTTCCTTGCAGAAAATGTAAATGCTCATTTGTTCACGTCTCATTTGATTTTTTTGTTTTTCCTTTCATTTACTATGTACCCTAAGATCTTTTGGGACTTAAATGTACACCTTTACGTTATTTGAATCTGTTGGTCAAATTATTATTATAAAAATTCTTACTAGGTTATGATTTTGTTAATTAATTTTCTTATATCAACATATTTTAGCCTTTATTTTTCAATCCCAAATCTACTATTTAAAAAAGAATGGTTAAGTTAAACTAACTAGATAGCCGCTCATAATCTCACGGTGGAGTTTGACGGAAGAGGAACTTAGATCAAAATCATAATCATTATTCTTTTGATTTGATCCCAGTTGGAGACCAAAATCATATAAGTTAACTGAGTTGTTTGGCTCTAGCAGTAATTGGAGGCCTATAATATTCAATTCAATTTTAGGAAAGAATGGCGAAATCTCATTCCTTTGATCAAATTGAAAAAGCGTCGCCAAATAGTTTTACATCATGTTTTTTTACTGTTTTCCGGCTCGAATATTGTCCCACCTATAAAATTTTTGATCGACTTGATGGTGTTTAACAATAGTTGCGGGGTTAAATTTGAAACCAACTGAGTGATAGAATATTGTCCATTTCATATCCAATTGAGTCTTTGGAAATCATCAAAAAAAAAAACGTAGCGTGATAGAAAAAGTCTCATGTTTTCATCACATAAGGTCCTTCCTCACTTCGACAATTTTAAATTATGGTGTAATGTGACAAAGGTGTGTCACACCAAATTAACAATCATCTATTGAATAGATAGTATGTATTTGTCAATTGCTAATTGGTAATTGCTAATTGTTATTCATGGCTTAAGATATCATTTTTTTTTAGGAGGTTAGCTTTGTTTCAGTCAGGACATATTCCATTGATTCTGAATGGCGGGGCGGGGCGAAGCCCCGCTACTCCCAATAACAATTACGAACTTATAAGGTACAATCTCTAATAGTGATCCAAAGAAAATATAATTCAGAAAACCCTAATTCAAAAATTATGCTCAATTGCATAACAAGTTAAACTGAGATACATTCATTTTTAGATTACTAAATTACTGGAGATTTATAATGAACAAAAAATTATCAGTAGAGGATAAAAAACTAAATAACGACAATTTTTAAATTATGGTGTAATGTGACGAAGGTGTGTCACACCAAATTACCAATCTTTTATTGAATAGATAGCATGTATTTGTCAAATGCTAATTAATTTTGGTTTTCATGTCTTAAGATATCAGTTACTTTTTTTTTTTAGTAGGTTGCTTTGTTTCAACCAGGATTCTGAATGGACGGGGCGGGGCGAAGCCCCGCTACTCCCAATAACAATTACGATCTTATCAAGTACAATCTCTCATAGTGATCCACAAAAACTATAATTCAGGAAACCCTAATTAAAAAATTATGCTCAATTGCATAACAAGATGGACTCGCCTGCATTCATTTTTTTTATTACTAAATTATAGGAGATCTATAATGGACAGAAAATTATCAGTGGTAGATACAAAACTAAATAGCGGCAATTTTAAATTATCGTGTAATGTGATGAAGGTGTGTCACACCATATTAACAAGCATCTATTGAATAGATAGTATGTATTTGTCAATTGCTAATTAACTTTGTTATTCATGTCTTAAGATATCAGTTTCTCTTTCTTTTACTTTTTTTTTGGGTAGGTTTGTTTTTTTTCAATCAGGACATGTTCTATTGATTCTGAATGGGGACATGTTCTATTGATTCTGTATGGCTGGGGTGGGGTGAAGCCCGCTACTCCCAACATCAATTACGATATAATCAGGTACAATCTCTCATGGTGATCCACATAATATGCAATTCTGGAAACCCTAATTAAAAGATTATGTTCAATTGCATAACAAGATAACCAGGATGCATCCATTTTTTAGATTAATAAATTTATTGGAGATTTATAATGGACAGAAAATTATCATTG
>JAJJMA010200289.1:22719-32913 GCA_023529015.1 Papaver nudicaule | reverse complement strand
TCTGCAACATCCTAGTAGAAAGAAAGGGGTTTACAAAACCCTAGTCCGTTTCCTCAGAAACAATGAAAGATTACACGCTAAGCCTAGTCCGTCAGATTTATTGGACGGCTGGATGAAAGCATACTCCAAGGGGGGAGTTTAGGGGGCTTGATGAAACTTGAAACCATAGTTTAGGCACCTAAACTTCCAGCTGCCACTATGTAAAACTACTAAACAGCCTAAAAATAACCGAGCGGCCTAATTAAACTGAACAACTTAACTTTAGCGGTTTAACTTGAACAGAGCAGTTTAAGAGCTTGTTTGGATACAGAAGCACTTCTGACTTCTGCTTCTCCAGAAGTTGATTCCAGAAGTCAGAAGCAAAAAGGTTTTGCTTCACAAAAAGTTAACTTTTCTGCTTCCAGAAGTCATTCTGAAATTATGTTGCCAAACTAACTTCTGACTTTTTTGCTTCTAGAAGTCGAAAAGTAACTTCTGGGTGTGTATCCAAACAAGCTCTAAGTAAAGACTTCAAACGGTACCTTAACTAAACGGTCATTTTTCATTCTCCTTCAAACATAAACTCTCTCATTCACAACTTAATTTCTTAATCCAATATATACTCAAACCTTCTTCAATTTCTTAAACAATATGGGGAGTCCACAATATATTACAAGGTGGATTCGTTTCAGATACGTCGAAGATGAAGATTTATGTATATGTAGAACTTATGTGTTCCGACATCTTGATCCTACTAATGAAGAGCATCTATTTAAATAAAAATAGTAAAAAAAAAAAAGAACTGATTGAAATGTACGAAGCGGAGTATCGAAACCAAAGAAATCACTTTGTAAATGGATTGCAAGAATGTTGGTGGAGCCAGCAATTTTGTGATTTTAGTCATGAAATTGAACGAAGCAAGAATAGATGGTGAAACTGATGCCGACGTGGTAAGAAGAGCGCAATAGGAATGGATCAGAATGAAAGGGAAAGATTTTCATTACATCAATTGTTACCAGGTTTTGCAACAAAGAAACGGCTTCAACCATTTTTTACCAAATGTAGGTCAATGAAGGTGCACGTCTGGAACAATGATGTTTGCATTTAGATTTAGTTTGCAACTTTTAATTTGAAATGTTTTAGAGCGAGAGTTAAATTAAAATGTTTAATCTTCAATAAAATGCAAGTCTAATGTGGAAGCTAAAAGTAAAGCAAGACACAAGAAGTTTTGTTAACGAGGAAACCGCAGTCCAGCAGAAAAACCCAGTCCAGCTTTGAACATACACGGTATTAAGCAAATACAGACATTAGTCTACTATCATACTTCGGACTGGAATGTAATTAAGACTGAATCAAACCCTCCAAGCAATTCAGCTACATTTATGCTCCTACGTCTCTTGGCTCCCACAAGAACCTACGCATTGGTTTCCCTTAGCTAAGTTCTTTTATAGCTAAGAGTTGTTCTACAATGTATAAGGTTTGCTTAGAAACTTGATGGTTTTGTATCTTTCTCTAGTTCAATGGACGAACCATATCTTACTTTTATTATGTCGTGATGTTTTTTAAAAATGTACCACGTCCCGTTAGAGCACTATGGATTGTAAGCTTCCCAGAGAGCCATCGTTTCTATGAACCCGATATTAATGTCAATGCATTTCCTCATCGAGTGTCCAAGATTCTAAGTTTCACTCATCGATTGATCAAATATTAAGTTTTTTCGAGCCAAATTGCAAAGAATGCGTCGCTCACTGGTCCTAATTTACTAACTCGTCAATCAATAGTGTTGCCTATGATCTCCCTTTGATCTCTAATGGAATTAGGTTGCAGTTGTTTCGGTGGTGGTGGGCACTTTGGGTTCCCTCGATTCTTTCTGACATATTGAGCTTACACGAAACATTTGATAATGATCATATATGAATCCAGTTCAAAGATAGCAAAGATTACTGATCAAAAGTGGGTACTACTGAATTACAAACATAGTTAATCCATACATATTCTCATCATGGGACTAATTTGAAACGTAAGAATTATTTCGATACTGATTGAACCTAAGGCAAAATAAACGCGTAAATATGTTAGTTGGAAGTAGGTGCTGCTTCTTTAGATTGGGTTTGCTTGTTCTGATCATAGTATCGGTAACATTTGTTAAACTTCAGAAAAAGTTGGTCTTCTTTCTCACACGCACATAATATCTTTTATCAGCATCAGTGACCTTTGCAACACTGATTCTGATGTCTTGTTTTATCTGCTTTATCTGCATCAACCGTTGCACATGCCGCTGACTCTGATTTCTGTAATACTGACTCTTGATCACCATATATAGGTTCAAATTAATATTTGATTCTTTGAAATTTTGAGATATTGCAAGTCTCTTTTTGGGACATATCTTCTTTCGCATTGATATTTGGAATCAAATGTTTGTTGCTCGAGCCAAGAAAAAAGACAATCCAGTGCTAGCACTGGTTTCCAGCTTTTGTTTTACCATTCTTTTTGTTTTTTTTACAAAATTGAAGGATATAGTAAAAAAGAAAAGTTATATAAATATGAACAAGACGGGTCACTGAAAAAACAGAGCTCTTGAAGAAAACAGAGCAACCAATACATTACGCTCCATCGTCTTTCTGTCACCTGCTGCTAGTTTTAGTTCTATTCTAGCTATAAATTGTCTTCCTCATGTCGTCTATGTAATCCACAAAAGATTTCATCGACTCCACTTTCTTCAAGTATTCTTCATCTTCTAATTTATATTTCTCAGCTTCTCGAATTGACCTATCAATTTCATCCTTCGACAACTTTCCGTTACTTCTAATTTATATTTCTCAGCTTCTCAGACGTTATCATTCTTCACAAAAGATTCAATTTCCTTGGCTCAAATCAGGTATGTAGTGAGATGATAGACGATATATCCCTCTGAGGAATTCGAGGCGATGTCGACATGAAGTAAATTGATGGGTTTACATGTTGGTGGGGTTACTTTAGCGCTGCACTATGCAAATACCAAAAATGTTGTTTATCCAGAAGTCTTAACTTATGTGATATTATTGTTAAATGATAAAATTTTGAATGATATTTTTTGTTTGTTTGTTTTACTGATGTGTTGTGATGCATTTTGTTTATTTTACTGATATGTGGTGATGCATTTCATTATATGCAGGTTTGTTTGTAAATTGAGGGTGGGGATAACAGAGATATACAGTTGAATGGACTTAAACAACAATTACCTGATAAAAAAGATTCAACTTACTGCATTTATTTATTTTTTTGTATGAACAAGTAGTTACTACTATTTTATTAAGATTCTTCTTTCAGTTTTTTTGTATGAACAAGTAGTTTGCAACAGTTTACCTGTGAGAATTGACAAAAAGGACCAAAAGTATGAATTCAACTTACATAAATTGGCAATTAAATGTTTTTTACTATTGTGAGTTCATTCTTGATTGGACATTATTCTTGAACTTAGCTTTGTGATAGCTTTTCATGGCTATTTCTAGTTTTCTTAGTACTATTGTTACTTCACCAACTCAAATGAAGTAATGGACATGGTACACCTTACTCTGGTGCTTGAAGCAAGGAAACTTTTGCAGATAGCATTTGTACCCTCTGTTCCATGTAAAATTTTCTCTTCAAAGCTATGATTGTATGTGATTTGCAATTGTTATAAAATATCTAGATCAGTCGTGCAAATGCATTTATTTGTGGTTTGTTTCTAATATGCTTCCGCTTTATTGAAATCATTAGTGCATAAAACTTAACCCATTTTTTATCGGGCACGTTATAAATTTTTTAATTGAAACCAAATTTACTACTACTTAATCTTTTAGTGTGGTATGATAAGATTTAGGCGTATGTGCATTATGGTATGGTTTCCCTTACTAATTATTTAATTATAAGATTATTGCGCTTAAGATTATTATGGACTCTTTAGCGATCACCACAATGATACTAGAGTGTTCAAATTTTAGCAATAATCATAGCGTTGTTGTTAGCGTGAATTTACAAGCCATAAAGTTAAGGTTTTGCAATTGTCAACGATAATGGCATTATTTTACTTGGTAGGCTATCACAACGGTGATGTCAAGGTACTTTTCGACCATAATCATCGTATCGTTAAATGCTTATAATATTGTTTGCTTAAGTATATTAGAACAACAATTCCCACAGGTGATTCGAGTTCACATATTTAAGAAAACACTAAAGGAAACGATCTTTGATCATACATGATGACTTTGAATCGCTTTAAATCTTGGATTTGCATCACTTATGTCTTGATGAGTGTTTTGCGTGAATGTCTTTCGTTTTCACCCTTGAGTGCCCGTTTTTACCGATTTTTCTAGACATTTAATTAAAATAATGATTGCGTAAATTATGTCATCATTTTCATTATTTTGTAAAGAACTCAAAATTTTATTTAATGTTTTACATTTACTCATTATCGAGTTAAGTAACCGATTTTTTGTTACGAATTTTTCATATTTTCATGAGCAGTCAAATTAAATGCATTCTCTTAAGATCTTGAAGCTTTATTTTGTTTGATTAATTCTCATTATTTTTCAAAATGATGTTCATCACTTGTTTAGAAAACTGATCTTCATCGTTATTCGACGATGATTCTTATTCATCGTGATCTTTCAATCAGTATTAAATTTAATTTAAAAATGTATTAATTAAAGAGTTTTCCTCAACGATTTTTTTGGGTTACGGAAGATTCATCAAGTCTGAACTTTTACAAGTTAGATGTGTTGGTTGCTTCACAGTTTTTAAATGAGATGCTTTGCAATGAATTTAAGAAGTTATTGTTTCGGGTTACTCATACAACTGTTTGATAATTCATCGTTTTCATGATTATATATCATTGGTTGGGGCTACGTAGTATCACAAGAAAGGTCAGTGTAATATTTTCGACTCAGTATTTAGTTATCACCACAGTGATACTGAACTATTACATTAAAGTGTTGCATGTATTTTAAGTCTCCTTAGTTTGATTTGACGATCATAACGAAGTTGCCTACGGGTAGTTTTTAAGTTCACATGTTTGAAAAACATAAAGATTATCTAAATGTTTCATATATATGTTGAATAATATCCACCCACAACCACAGATGACTTCCATTCACAATGTATGAGGATGAACATTAGAATTGTATGAGTTTATTAAATACATTTCAGGACGAAATTCACCAAAACATGGTTTTGGTTGTCGTATTAAACATGTATAATGTTGTATCATGAGAGTAAAAAATATCCCGTATATTTTTAATGTATCAATTGATCCTTGATAAGGTTATCGCACAAAAAAAAAATCCTTGATAAGGTTTACTCACAGGAGAATCTAATTGAAGGAATGAAACTATTGTAAGTCTAATTGTTATGTATCTCGATGATTTATCTGATTTTGTTCTTAGATTTTTGATCATGATGACTTTGTAGACTTTTGAATGTCCAACATTTGAAAGATAAAGTGTTTATCACCTTAATTTATAGTTTTTCACATTAATGTTACTCTATTGGTTGCATATGAATCTTAACGTGTCAATGTTTCTAAGAAATTTGTTATTGAGATTGAGAAGCAATTATAGAGAAGTGAAAATCATAACGTACAAACGAGGTGATGAATATTGCGAAAGGTATGATAAAACAGGATAACATTATGAACCTTTTATGTAAAAGCTTTAATAGTTTGGTATTGTTGCTCAATATACAAGTCCAAATTATCATTGGCATAAAGATGTATACAAAAAGACGAAATCATACTCTTATGAAAATGGTAAAAGGCATGAATTTTCATGCATAGTTACCTGTACGTTTGTGGATGTTAGATCTTCATACAACTGTGTAATTTGAATAGATTTCTGAGAAAAACAATTCAAAGACACGTTTTTAAAACTATAGAATTGCTGGAAACCACCTGTAAAACACATGTAAATTAATTGAGATTTCTCAATTGTTATAAGGATCTACATTCTCAAAGAATATAATTGGATTTGAAGACTATTAATGTTCATTGGTTTTCTTAAATAATTCAAAGGGTACAGTTTATTATTTTAACCATAGTATGATATTTATTGAAACCGAATTCATCGGAGTTGTCAAAATTTGTTGGAATACATGGACGTTGTGAATCTTATCATTGTCGAGTCGTTGGATAATGAAATACCACAAACTATTGGTTAACATTAACTAGCTCTACATGTTGTCATGAAAACTATCTTGTACTTGTTTATTTTAGTGTTTCATTTATTTGAACTTATTAAGTTATCCATGAAAAACTTCAGTAGTGATCGTTGTTATGGCATACATGATCATCTAAGTTCAATTCCAAATCATGAAAATTTGGTCTAAAGCACCAGAGTTACCAAAATTGTTACATCGATCCGCATATCACCAGATTTGATAATAATGTGATAGATCCAACATATTGGATATTTTTTACGGGGGTGAAACCACCGAAAGGCGTTAAGCACGTGAAATTTGAACTTCCTTTATAAGAACTCTATGCAAATATGTCTTAGAATTGCTCTTTTTTTTAATGGGACCTAACGATTCATCAATAAATGCATGCTTTATCGAAACCTCTAGACTATTCCGGCTGGGCCCAAGACTGCAATAGAATTAAAAAAGATTAGCTTGAGTAGAACATAGCAGTGTCCTTCCTAATCACAATTCAAAGATTATTAACCAGTTTATAAAATTCAAATAATCAATACCGTTTTTCAAAGTGCTTTAAATAGTCACGACAAACTTCTTTCATTTTTATCAGAATAGGCTCACCAAAGTTCTCTATCATACAAGACTTTGCAGTTCTTGGCAGGTAAATACCTGGATCTTTCTTTGTCTTGCTAGAACACCAACGCATGATTAATTTATGTGTGTATGTGTATCCAAACATCTTTGTGTCACAAAAGAAAAACAAAAAAAAAATACAAAGAATTGTTTAACTTCAGATACAAGAGTTCCCAAAAGAATTACCTTAGAGTATGCATATG
Source organism: Papaver nudicaule (assembly GCA_023529015.1). Classification (NCBI taxonomy): domain Eukaryota; kingdom Viridiplantae; phylum Streptophyta; class Magnoliopsida; order Ranunculales; family Papaveraceae; genus Papaver; species Papaver nudicaule. The sequence goes on along the minus strand of JAJJMA010200289.1, from coordinate 25,951 downwards.
AACACGTTCGCTGAGAAAACCAGAAGACGAACTCTTATAATCAAACACAAACCCGTCGGACAACCATTATCTAATAAAGGCAGCATTTAGGCCAGACACCGATTTATCTAGCTTCAAACTTTTTAAATCTTTGTATTTTATGGATTGACCATCTTTAGCGTTCCATGTACTGCCTCCGTGATCTACGGCATTGTCATAGGGGGAGTAAAATCAATGTGCTTGTCATGGCATAAGAAAAATTAGTGTATTGAGTAAGGGGGAGAACATATCAAATTGTGTAGTATCTTGAAGCATCGATGCAATATGCTGAACAAGTTTTACATACTACTCAATTGCATAACAAACTCTTGTTGGACTATGTCCTTCTAGTAACCAAGATGTGGTGACTTTGAGTTTGTTATCTCTACCTTTAATCTTCGCTTGCAGGAACACTCTTATCCGAAGACGCTGAAGATTACAAGAAGATCAAGTACATTATGGTTATGGCTAAAATATTTTACTTTTTGAATCCATATGTAAGATTGGTTTTTGTCACTAAAATTGATAAAGGGGGAGATTGTTAGAGCATTGCTCGGTTGAACCCACTGATGTTGTTATCTCAAGTCAGTTGTCAAGTTTATGAGACAAAAACATAATCCTTGATAAGTTTACTCTACAACCTCGGACTAGGATAGGTTTAGGTAATCGACATGAAGATTGATGAAGACGAAGACCGAAGCTTACTACTTGATAAATCATAACGTCCTCGCTGAAGGTTAGAAAGGTATTTCCTTTCCGTATCGTTTTTACCATTTCTATCATACCAATAGTCTATGATGTTGTTTATATGCTCCGAAGGTGTTCTAGGATTTTCGCCTTTGCAATTGTCACACTTGTGATAATATATATAGGTAAAGTATGTTGAGTTGTCTCTTGAAATGACCCCAACGGTGGACGCGTACATGTGTTGCTTTTGGCATTTCAGAGAACGAGCTAAGTCTGTTGTTTTTACCTGCAAAAACAAGTGTACCGTCTCTGGGTACTTTCGTAGTGCTCGGAGATCAAAGTCGAACAAGGCAAGCCTAAACCACGGATGGCCGTTCCCACCTTGCTTCGGTCACAGAGAGGATAGAGGTTGGTCTAGGGAGGGAAACAGCGAAGAAACTTGAGATCAGGTTGAAGGTGAGTTTTTGGGTGTTTGAGTTCAAGATTTCCGTCGTGAAGCCGACTAGAAATCTCCAAGGCTAGAACGAGTTTAGATTCTCAGGTGCTTTTCTCTGAGGCTATATGTGTTTTCTCGGTGCTCTAGTTGTTCTGAATGTTCTGCCTTGGAAGATAGAGGAAGCCTCTATTTATAGTTTGAACTCACCCTGATCTCTCGACAGAGACGGTGGACGTCATGGAGGAGTGGGGGAGTGGAGGACATGCGTTGGTTTCCATAACTGCCTGAGTTGTGTGGAGCATGCCCACTCGTGCCATCTTCTCGTAACTGCCCACCATCTCCATCAGTTTCTTTCAACTGCCGTAGACCGCCAGACCAATACCCCTAAAGTTATCCCCCCGTGTGATATTTTGATGTCTCGAGCGAGTGATACGCGGACATTGCGTAGTTGAGTCGTATAACTAAGTGTTGTGTAGTTGCTTTGAACCAGGAAGTATTGTGTGACTATTGCCATGGTTCTGGCCGAGGGTAGGTATGGCGCCATGGCCTTTTGGCCAAGGCATAACCTTGTGGCGCCATGAATATGGCGCCATGGCCTATGGCCGTGTCTTGGCCAGGCCAAGTATTCTTGTGGCGCCATGAATATGGCGCCACGGCCTCTTTGGCTAAATCTTAACTTTGTGGCGCCATGAATATGGCGCCATGGCCTGTGGCCGCGTCTTGGCCAGGCCAAGTATTCTTGTGGCGCCATGAATATGGCGCCATGGCCCTTTTGGCCAAAGCTTAACTTTGTGGCGCCATGAATATGGCGCCATGGCCCGTGGCCGTGTCTTGGCCAGGCCAAGTATTCTTGTGGCGCCATGAATATGGCGCCATGCCCCCCTTTTGGCCAGGCCAGCTAGGCCAATCTTTAGGGCGTTATAGCTTTGTGGTGCCATGCTACGTGGCGTTATGGCTTTGGCTTCTGGCCAAGCTCAGCTTTGTGGCATCATGTGCCTTAGTCGTGGTGTGCGTGTTTACGCTACAACCACTTTTGAAGTCATGGCATGCTTATCCATGGTACGCTAGACCATCCTGAACTTGGGATTAGATCCGCTTAGGCCTGTTTAGGCTGGTGTATGCTTCTCAGAGAGCTCCGGTCTGGCCTGGAGCTTCAATATTTCTGAGGTTTGCACCAAGACTCGTGTATTGAGTCGCATTTTAAGAGGAAATCCATGAGGATACATCTCTGTTGATCTTTCACCGTGTACCATCAAGCGAGGTCTGGCTCTGAGCTGATCGATGGGTTTAATATGTTGGTGAGATCATTGATACTGCTCTATGATATTATCCTCCCCACCGGAGTTATAAGAGAGAGTTCATAGAGGGTTTAGCTTCATGGAATGGATTGCACCCTGAGCTATAAAGATGAGCCTGAATAGGCGACTGTCTTTAATAAGACATGGTTTCGAGAGTGTTTTGACAATCTTGTCCCTCTTTCATTTTCCACCATCTACAACCAATAATCGGGAGAGTGTTTGAGTTCCTCGGGAAGCTTCTCATAATAATATGACCTGCCCTCTGAGCGAGCAACCCATTCGCTGATAACTCGAATAGAGTTTCCATTCAATTGCATCACTCCACAGGGAGGATTGATTCTGGAGTAAATCGCATAAAAAAGAGGATTGGACGGATTATACAAGGGAATAGGAAGACCGGCGCCGAGTTGCTCGCCGGAAACGATCAACCTTCTACTACCGCACTTGTGAGTAGAAAGTAGCTCTGGGGATATAATCCCCTTACCCAAACTTTGGCAAGAGAAAAGAGACTGGTCAAACCCATAAGTACGCGCCCTTTCTTCCCAACCAATTTTCTGAGGATCTACCATTTTGTGAGGCAATACCTTGACGGGAGGAGCATTGGCAGAAGCACCGACGGATGCACTTGCAGAAGCCTGAAGCAAAAGGGAAAGTCAAAAAAAGAATAACAAATAAATATCAAACTAAACGACAGAGATAAGAACTTCGAAGGCTTACCATGATAAAAGGAAGAATACAGAAGAAAGAGATTCAAGCACCTCGGAAAACAATAAAGAAGGCAAAAGAAAGGAGA
>JAJJMA010200289.1:3814-22709 GCA_023529015.1 Papaver nudicaule | reverse complement strand
GATGGATATGGTACCTTATGTACCTATGCAGATTTTCAACTCGTACATCTTGTGTTAAAGACTCGAAACCCTCGACTGTCAAATGCATATCCTGGGAAAATTCCCTCGTCGCTTTTTGAGTCAAATTTTCCTCTTTGTTCTCTGTCTTTAAGGATATAGAAACTGCTTCCAAAGATACGGAGATAACGCAAATTTGGTTTCTTTCTGTACCATAGCTCATACGGTGTATTTAAGGTAAATGACCTTAAGTATACACGATTAATGAGATAACATGTTGTGAACACTGCTTCACCCCAAAATTTTAAGGGTAAATCTCTGTTATGAAGCATAACCCGAGCCATTTCTTGAATATTTATATTCTTTCTTTCATCCACGCCATTAGCCTGAGGTGTGATAGGTGCTGAATATTGTTGAATTATACCCAGTGAGTCACAGAACTCAAATACCTTAGTATCCTTGAATTTTGTTCCACGGTCGCTCCTGATTTTCTTAATTGTGTGACCTTGCTCATTCTGGATTCTATTCACAATGATCTTAAACTCTTTTAGGGTATCATTCTTGTGCTTGAGAAGTGCTACCCAGGTGAATCTAGTGTAGTCATCGACCATTACCAGGGCATATTTATTTCCACCAACAGAGACTCGTTGGATGACCAAAGAGATCCATATGAATTAATTCAAGTGGAGCTTTGGTTGCTATACCGGTAGACACTTTATGTGGAACTCTTATTTGTTTACCCTTTTGAAAGGCACCACATATACCATCAATGTTGGCTTGTATCTTGGGGACACCTCTAACAAGTTCCTTGTTAATTAGCTTCCCCAATAAACGATAATTGATATGACCAAATTGTTCATGCCAAAGATGGGTAGATTCATTTTTAGTCAGGTTGCAACAAAGATCGGACTTGATATCAAGTAGATAACAATTGTTCGACCCACGAATACCACCAAATATGGTATTGCCAGATTTATCTTCAATGGCGCATTTATTTGCCTCGAAAACAACATTGTGGCCTTTGTCACAGATTTGACTAATAGAGAGACGATTTGCTGTCATGCCTTCTGAAAAGACGAGGGTACCCAGTACACCACCAATCTTTTATTTTAGTCCACCTATAAGTCAAACCTTGACCGGTCAAGAACAAGATCTCCTTCAGATCTGATTGATTCACACGAGGGAGTCAATACAAGAATCCGAAAGACTATGTCAACCAACCAAGTACGATACTTTAATTATAAATGATAACTCAAGTATAATGCGGAAGTAAAGTAAAGTACACACAACATTTTGTTAACGAGGAAACTACAAACTCGTAGAAAAACCCCGAGACCTAGTCCAGTTTTGAATACTCTTAAGAATTAAGCCGCCAACACACCTACTCTCAGACTTCGGACTAGATGGTGCAGACAATATGACCCTAATACGACTATTAGTCACAAAGTTTCCCCCTCAGTATTCCTACGCCTCCAACCACAACAAGGTGGTCACGCACATGTACTCCCCTACGCAAACAGACGTCCTTTACTTTCTTACGCAAGAGTTGCCTCACAGCCCGTCGCGAGGACTATCGCTACCCGACCTCCAATCGGACGATTACAACCTTAGTGGACAACAACCAAATAGCGGCAGGTCAAATCGATAGATGATATCCTTGGTAACTAACATATATTTCACCGAAGTTTTTTTACACCAATAGCGAGGATATTGAGTTTACTTTGGCAATAAACACCTCGAGATGTCGATCAAGGTTTCAAAACCTAAACTCCCGAAAGAGCAACCTTGTCGTCCCAGTTGGAATGAAGCAGATAGATGTAGCAAGGACGATATGATATGACCGTGAAGAACGATGTACCTGCAAAGAACAAATCCAATAACAAAACGATCTTGATTCCACTCAATATTTATAGTTTAGGCACACAAACCGAAAGAGGCTTGCTGGCAAATCCAGGTTAATAGATAAAGAGTATGTTCTAATCACAACGATCTTGAGTGGCCTTATAACAGAAGAGAAGGACCATAGAATAAACAAGATCGCAAGGTTTGATAGACGTGATAGAACAGAACACAAGTACAATACAAAGAAGACTAGTAAACATAAACTAGTTTCCCGTAAGAGGTACTTCTAGGCTTCTCGATCCCTAGAGAAGACTTTCACTCAATTCTAGACCAAGAGCAAAAGCTCAAAGGTAACTAAAAAGAAAAGCGACAAACACAAGCTTACAATTCCGAAGAAGAACTTAGCCAGAGGGATAAAGTTTTTAGGAGAGATACCACTCCTATTTATATTGACTAAGGCTTAGCTTTGAAATGAGTCAAACATAATTTCGGAAATTCCACAAAGCACATTTACATAATAATTCTGAAATTCCCCATTTAGTCTCATAGCATTTAATGAGAACTAATACTCTAGCATTTTACATTTAAGAAAAATATATTCCATAAAGAAAATATATTTTCGAAAGATGTTTAGCCAAGAGCAATCAAAGCAAATAATATCTTAAGGTATATTTGGATATTTCTTTTAATTCGAAATATAGCGCTTACCAAATATGCTCCCTGGGAAAGAGCTCAATTCGAAAACGTGTCCTTGTTTCGAAAATCTCCTTAGATATTATTACTTCCAAATGTCGTCACCAGCTTTAATAATGTCGACATTACTTCCTTGGTATTGTTGGGTTAACCAGACGAACCTAGGTGGAAGTGGGATCTGGTCCAACGTAGTTCCACGTTCCGCATAAACGTATCATAACAGCTGTGGACAAGCCTTGTGTGTTAATCTTAAGTGAACACGTAGGTTCAAACATTCTGAATCACGCAAATAGATTTACCATTGGAAGTACGGTGCGAGATTCCACGATTAACTAGCAAAATGTTAAATCTCCTGAATTCTTGATTCCAATATAGATGTCACGTTAATGATTTCCAAGAATTCAAATCAAAACATCAAATGAATATTTGATCGAGTAGTAAATCATACGAAGATTTTAATCACGTACAGTATTGAGCAGAAATCATGTGTCTACTTATTTGAAGCGACTAACCATATTTCTGATGATGACTCAATCTCACTTAGTTGTACATTGAAGATGAATGAATTCAAACTTCAAACCGAGAATATCAAACTCATAAATTGAAGCACAAATCAAAAAGATTGAGTTTGAACTTCGAAGTTACGCATTCTGAGTCAACCATATTATGGTTTCGAAACGTACATCTGTTTTGGCAGAAACCAAATTAAGGTTTCGGAACCTAAAGTTCATTATATGACCAGAACCATATTAAGGTTCCCAAATCAAGTTTCCATACAACGAAACCTAAAGCTTGGTTTCGAAATCTAGATTATGTTTAACAAAACCTTGGTCAAGGTTTCGAAACAAGAAACACGTATTAAATTCTCCACAAATGTTTGGTGTCGTACTTGAGAGTCCATGTAGTCGATAACCGTTCAGCATCACACCTTTTTAGCCTCGACGCATAGGAATATATTTCCCGGTTCACGTAAACCTTTAGGAAACCCCAGAGTCTTTTCGGCCTTTTAGAACTCACATGGTCAAGAGACATTGGCCTCGATTCTCAAGTCACTGTAAGCCAACAAACATAGTTACGAATCTGTGTTATCTCATTGGTCACAATATTTAAGTTTCGGAACAATAGCTTATGAATACGGAAACCAGATTATGGTTTCGAAATCAATGTTAAGTTTTACCAAAACCTACATTGAGGTTTCGAACATTGAAAATTCATAAGTTGAGATACACAAATATGGTTTCGGAATCCAGAAGTGAGATATGGCATGCAAGATGTTCATATACATAATCAAATGAATGATTCAGAACTTCAAAGCCAAACCATGACGTAGTATTTGAATCTCAGAACATCAGTATTTCAAGTCTACACAACATAAGTGTGAGTCACGATCTCTCTTACATTGGCTCATACAAGTATATGCAATCAATCTGATAGAGCCAGACTAGGTAAGAAGAGACACAATACTTTGATGGATCAAATCTCGTAGTACTACCGAGATGACATCACATTGTTATATCCAACTCGAAAAGGTTTTAGGAAAAACTTTTATATTAACTTAGAGACGGAGAAGAAAAGAAAGCTCTAAGCAATATGGAACGTCATAACTACAACACAAATACCGCAAGCGGTAAAGTGGAGTTATCTTAAGACACACTGATCACAAGTGATCAAGTCATAACGTAAAGCTCAAGCTGAGAGTTATGTTTATGTCTTTTGTAGCACAAGTGTAAAAGATAATGGAATCGCATTATTTAGATTCACTAACCTGCTGAAAGATGAAGCCGGATGTCTTCGTTTGATCTTCAGTCTTTCTTCAACTCTTCAACTAGTGATTCTAAATCCTACCAAAATCTTCCACAACCGAAAGCTAACTCTCTCATGACTTCACCTAATTGTGTGTTGTTTAGCGGTCGAGTTTGATCACTAAAGTTGACAACTAAGCTTGACATACCAACACTTAGTGAGGTTGACAGAGCCATGCTCTAACACCTTCAACATAGACAACATCATGGATCTCAGGAATACCTGGAAGTTTGGAAGTTTGTAATCATAAACGTTCATGAACCAAGATAAATCCCCAGTCATGTGTCTGCTACATCCACTATCAAGGAACCATTGAAAAGGGGATGTAGATTTCAGAGCAATTGCTCCTAAGGCACATTCACGAGTTCCCTCAATAGGGGTATTTCTTGAATTCTTACATGTTCCCGTAACTATATAAAGATCTTATGAGCGTGTTTATGCAATTCTTTTAGTTCTTGGAGTTTTGCTCTGAAAGATGTGCATAAACGTTGGAAGTGACCTTTCATGCCACAAAAGGTGCAGTGGTGTTCAACATTCATGTTTTCTGAATAAGGGAGCTTGAACCCGATTCCATATCTTTCCCTTGAGTCATGCATCAGACTAGATTCTAAATAAGGGTCTTGAATCCATTTAGTCAAAAACTGACTTGATCCGGATAGACTGGGGTTAATAACATGTTTTTCACGGACAATTCCATCTAGTTTATTACTGAGCATCTTCTCTTTTTCAGATAAATCATGAATTTTTTCACTTTGAATGTTTAACCCGATATAAAGCCCTTCGACTTTTCTGATTAATCTCTGTTTTTCAATACATAGAGAATTAACAAAATCGGTCCATAAATCAGACGTGTCATCTGTCAAGATTTCTCTTTTAGATGTTGATTTTACATTCAAGTGTGGTGGTACGTTAGAAGCTTTCAAGCTTTGATCCATAACTCAGAAGCCGCGATAAACACAGACAATTACGTCTTTATGTGTTCACCGGCTCTGATACCAATTGAAAAAGCAGGGGTACCGAAATACTACCAACTTTTCGTTTGGGCTTGTGAGACTTATGGTCAGATCTAGACGATCTCAAAAATCAATATCCAGATCTGTTTAACCTGAGTTTGGATCACAAGTGGTCAAATCGACGCAAAACAAGGTCTTGATAAATCCTTTGGATGGATTGGGGACAACGATCAGGTTAATGATAACGTACTTCTTGTGTTTCCTTTAATTATATAATCAGAGAATATAATGCGGAAAGTAAAGCACACAAGACACCATAGATTTTTTTAACGAGGAAACTACGACCTGTAAAAAAACCTCGGGACCTCGTCCAGATTGAACACCGCACAGTACAAACTGTCTACAAACACTAGCCTACTATCTGACTTCGGTCTGGGATGTAGCAGATACCAATTCTATCCCTCCAAGCGAACTGGCTACTGTTGCACTTTTTACGTCTCTAGATCCCCCCAGATCGTCACGCACTTGATTCCCCTAGCTGACGTCATTTACAGGCCTAGGAGTTTCTTTAACCGCTGTTAAAGGCTTGTGTCAATAATTCCGGCTTTGTAACCTCTAGTAGACAAAGCCGGTATTGTTAACATAAGCCTTTAACAACGGTTAAAGCAACTCCTAGGCCTGTAAAGGACGTCAGCTAAGGGAATCAAGTGCGTAGGGTCTTGCGGGATCCAAGAGACGTAAGGAGTGCGACAATATCCAATTCACTTGGAGGGTTGGAGTTGGTCTCTGCTACATCCCATACCGAAGTCTTATAGTAGGCTAGTGTTTGTAGACAGTTAGTATTGTGCGGTGTTCAATCTGGACGAGATCCCGAGGTTTTTCTACTGGTCGTAGTTTCCTCGTTAAAAAAATCTCTGGTGTCTTGTGTGCTTTTACTTTCCGTATTATATCTCTGATTATATAATTAAAGCAAACACAAGAAGTACGTTATTCATAACCGTCGAGTTAGTCCATATTCCATCCAGGGGATTTACCAAAACTTGTATTGAGTTGGAGTGATCACTTGTGATCTAACTCCGGTTAACAGATTTGGATATTGATTTTTGAGATCGTCCATATCTTACCATAAGACTCACGAGCTCAAACAAAAATTTGGTTGTATTCTGGTACCCCTTCTTTTTCAATTGGTATCAGAGCAGGTGAACACATAAAAGGCGTAACTGTCTGTGTTTATCAAGGTTCATGAAATAACGTCAATAATGAAAGGATCAGGCTTTGACTACTCAAGGTCATTAGCATTATCTGCCCCATAGAAATCCACTCCATCTGTCTCCCAACAAATCGATAAATAATCTGGTAATCTCATAAAAGTTGAAGTAACCCTCAATGATCCTACACTTAGAGACTCCAATATTGAACAAACAGAGAAATATGTTTTACTGGGAGAAAAATATGTTCAAAGTCTAAGTGATCTTAATGACGCACTCACGCGTGAATGCTCATCTTCAGAACTCCTAGAACAACAACTCCATAAAAAATGACATTATTGTTCAAAAACTCGAAGAGTCAAAAGAGAGAATTTTATCTTTAGAATCTGCTCTTTCTCTGAGTCAAAATTGTGAGCAACAAATTGCAGAAGAACACGATTTGGATATACAACAGATCCTCATCAATAAAAGGGATGTGGAAAATCATTTAGCAAATGCTCAAGAAAGATGCAGAACTCTTGAAGAAAAAAATATGAGACTAACGGCTTTTTCTAAAAACCGTGGTAAAACAGAAAAGGCTTCTACAAGAAGTGAGACACAAAACTCGCACACTCCAAGTGTCTCATCTGCATCAGAAGTAGCAATAGCATCTTCTAAAGTCACAAAGAAGGTGAAACCTTCAGTCGCCACTAATGTAGTGACCATATCATCTGATTCCTCATATAATAATAGTGACAAGAAGAACGTACAAAGAGGTGGGAGAAGACATGAAATAACATGTTGAATCTGTAAAAAAAGAGGACACCTACAAATAGATTGTAATAGTCAAAAGAAGGATAATCAGACTGATCAACTGCAATACACGTTAAACCTTGTTATAAAAAACGTGTCTGAACTCTGCAGGCCTAATCCATGGGTGATCCCTAGAAAAAAGCCTCCAAGAGATCTCCTTCACCCAAAAAATGTGGTAGAATTATTACTGAAAAATGGAGACATAATGGTCAACAGTGGACTAAGAGACTACATCGAAATCGCCACGAGAAAGATCTCCAAACAGGACAACTACTCTACTAAGAAACTGGTCTCATTCCCTTGATGACCTGGTCACTCAAGAAGAGTTAAACAAGGTGTTGTCTGATTTTGCCATGCGTAAACATAGATACAAATTCCAACTAAAGAGAATTGGAAGTCCCTCCAATACTGAATCATATGATGATGACAGTAACTTTTATGACAATTTCAAAGGAAAATCATCTAGAAATTCAAGACAATGGCGTAATAATGGTGGGTTTCAAAATGAAAAGGAGGGGATACCGATATACACCACCGACTTTTAGTTTTCGTGAACCTAGTTGATTCCTGTTGTTTGAACGATCTCACAAATCAATATTCAAACAATCAACCTGGGCATAGTTGAGAGAACCGAACCCTAACAAGAACGTGGTTCTTGTAGATTTCAATAGAGATGGATTCACTCAAAGGTTATGAATCAACAAACTTTCAATTACTTCAATTATATAGATCAGAGACAATATAATGCGGAAGGGAAAAGTAATGCAAGACACCAGAATTATCTTAATGAGGAAACTGCAAACCTAGCAGAAAAACCCCCGGACCTCGTCCAGATGTGAACACCCTCAGTATTAACCGAATACAGACGCTAGCCTACTCTCAGACTTCGGAGTGGAATGTATCGAGACTGAATTCGCCCTACAAGCAACCCAGCTACCAATGTGCTCCTACGTCTCTTGGCTCCCGCAGAAACCTACGTACTTGATTCCCCTAGCCGACGTCCTTTACAGGCCTAGGAGTTGCTTCACTTCCCTTCGTGAAGACTAGCTACCCTGCCTCTAACAGGACGCCTAAAAGTATCCAAGTAATTAAACAAGAATACGATTGTGATTTCCTTTAGACTTAAAGTCAAGGTTAATGGAAATCTGATATGTTGAATAAGGCTTATTGATCCAGCCTAAACAACTTTACCTCTTAACGTTTGACGAACTTAGTATGAAACCTAGTTCGTGAATATACGTTAAGGAACTTCTAGGGTTTACGATACAAGATCTACCTTACGAAGTTTCTATCAAATCTTGGTCGTGATAAGATCAAAATATTCAATCGACCCAAGATACAGGATCAGGAATTTAACTTCCGACCCGTGCTTCACGATCCTCAAGTGAAGTCTTTCAATAGTCATAGTACAAAAGGACTTCGAGATGACGACCAGCCTTTATGCAAGGATACACAGATGTGTAGAGGATTGAGATTGTATCTTGCAGAAGGTCATCTACTTATAGTGATCACCAAGGGAGGCTTTGCTTAAAGTTTAAGAAACCTCGAGTAGGGCTCAAGCAAGTTCCGGAACTAAGAAGGTCCATAGCTTGATTACCCGTTCTCAATCTTCTATCAACTTTGGACTAGGCCAATAGTTAAAGAAGACTCAACCTTGATTGAAGGTTTGCGACTTCTGGTCCAAATCATGTTTGAACATTGCTTGCGACTTCTGGTCCAAATACTTGTTTGAACATCGCTTGGATTAAGTAGTTGAGTTCCATGGGCCAAAGAATGACGAGTCCGAGAACTAATCAGGCCTAGACCGAAAACTTCAAGATATGAAAGTTGGAAGTTTTCTCATGGCTTATATGTACGCGTTCATAGAGCAGTCAAATAGAGTTCAGGAGAATTCAGGAGAATCCGTGAACTTGTATGTACGCGTTCATACAGACTTTGCTCGTACTCTGAAATGCCATATACAACACATGTACGTGTTCATGTATGCGTTCACCGTTGAGGTCTTTTTCAAGAGACAATTCAACATACTCTACCTATACATAATATCGCGGATGTGACAAATGCAAAGGCGAAGAATCCTAGAATACCTCCGGATCATATAAACAACATCATAGACTATTGGTATGATAGAAATGGTAAATACGATACAGAAAGAAAACACCTTTCTAACCTTTAGCGAGGACGTTATGATTTATCAAGTAGCAAGATCTGGTCTTCGTCTCGATTACCTAAAACTATCCTAGTCCGAGGTTGTAGAGTAAACTTATCAAGGATTGTGTTTTTGTCTCATAAACTTGACAACTGACTTAAGATAGCAATATCAGTGGGTTCAACCGAGCAATGCTCTAACAATCTCCCCCTTTGTCAATTTTAGTGACAAAAACCAATCTTGCATATGGATTCAAAAAGTAAAATCTTTTAGCCCTAACCATAATGTACTTGATTTTCTTGTAATCTTCAGCGTCTTCAGATTAGAGTTTTTCCTGCAAGTGAAGATTCAAGGTAGAGATAACAAACTTCAAAGTCACCACACATCTTGGTTTCTAGAAGGACATAGTCCAACAAGAGTTTGCTATGCAATTGAGTAGTATGTAAAACTTGTAAGCATATTGCATCGATGCTTCAAGATACTACACAATTTGATATGTATTCCCCCTTACTCAATACACTAACTTTTACTTTGACATGACAAGCACATCGATTTTACTCCCCCTATGACAATACCGTAGACAATTGTCGTAGTAGATATAAAGATTTTACTCCCCCTTTTTGTCATAAAATAGACAAAGAAAAAGAAATATATGAATCCTCATAAAATTTCAATAATTAATGTAGACAAAGGTAAACATACCTGAAACGAGAGATAAAAAGATGCAATTCTCTCGTAGATTCCACAGCCGCACACCCCAAAAGATATTACCATGAAGCACAAGTTCAAAAGAACTCTCCCCCATTATGTGTCATTCCGTAAGGAACAACGCGACGACCTTCCCAAGCAAGGATTTGGAATAGATTCTTGGGTGATGTACAATTTCACAAGTAAAATTGTAGATATGTTTTTCTTTCCTAGCCAGTTACGGTCAAATAGGAATTCAAGGTTTAATCTTCCTACTTTCTCAGAGAGTTTCGGTCAACCATCGCCTTTAGAGAAAACATTAGGTTACCCCTTCCTAGTGGTGACTAAGAATTAAAGGTACAACATTTAATCCATCGGAGTTCAACATTGTATCCTACGAGGTTCCTCTTTATCAAAATCCTCTCCCCTTAGTCATAAGAGTCAGAAGCATGGATTTTGATAGTTTTTCATGAACTGTTTTACCCGAACGGGTGGAATGGCTAAAAAAGCAAGTTCACGATTTTTGCAATACATTTATATAGATAATCAATTAAGATCAAGCATTGCAATCATCAATTAAGATTTTAATTTAATAACCTCGATTAATTGATGAAAAAGAAGACATTTTTAAACAAGTAGTATTCAAAGTAGTGATACTACAAAGCATAATTGTTTACCCAACCCATAGGGAGCAATTTTTAAAAGGAATTAAATTATGCAACATCTTCTCCTTCCGAGTCACTTATATTGTATGTGGCTCTTACATCGGCCATTGCTTGTTCTATCCACAAATGAGTGCCAATCAATTCTACTTGTTTTTGAATGCAATAAACATTATACTTCAAATTTCGTTGCCCTTCGAGAATTTGAAGAAGTAGTTTCTTGTTGCTAGCCTCTTGAGAATTGTATGCCGAAGATGAAGAAGATTCACGAGCATGTTTTTTGATGTTGGTCTCGATCTTTCGAATAGAACTATTCTTGAGAACTTTTGGCTTGACCAAATTATCATCAATAGGTCCTTCCTTATAGTACTCACAAATTCTAGAAATTAAACAAGGAAAGCCAAGACACTTGTTCAACGATGTCATATCTAGCATTTGAAGTAGTATAAATCCACAAATATCAATGACACCCTTCCTTTCCAAGAGAAAATACATAAATTCGGTAAATTCTTAATTCCAAAAGACATGAGGGCATGATGATGGAAACAAATTGGTTATCCCGATTTTGCCAAAGGCTTTCAAGACTAGAGATAAATCCTTCGTAGGAAAACGATTATTATCCCAAGTAACAACCTTTTGAACAAGCATATTAGACATATCATCTAATGTGGGGCAGTCTTGTTCATATGCGGGTACGCAAACGGTTCCACGGGCAACTCAAGGATAGACCTAAGAACATAGCGACTTACACTTATAGTGGTTTCGCCTATTAGAGTCTTAAACTCCCAAGTTTGATGGTTGATGTCATGAATGTTGGCATAGAAAAATTTTACTAACTTGTCACCACCAAAACCTAGACCATCAAAGATATTCCCCCAATCATATGAATCCATGAAGTTTGAGAATTCATCATTAGATGTCTTTTCATACTTCCTTTCCATAATGATTTTCCTTGAAGAAATTTCATGAAATTTGTTGCAACACATATCATCATAGAAGTATAATCCAACCCTAGAATCATATACATATGAAGATTTCTCTTTCCTTGATTTTGAGGAATTCTTCGTAGATCTAGACATAATGAAGTAATATGGAGAAATTACTTACTTGGGTTCAAGGAGTGAAAAAGAAGGGGTACCGAAATACTACCAACTTTTCGTTTTGGCTCGTGAGTCTTATGGTAAAGAGTTTGGACGATCTCAAAAATCAATATCCAAACCTCTAACTGGAGTAGTCTCAACAGTTAGGTAATAACGTACTACTTGGTGCTTTAATTATAAATCAGAGTTATAATGCGGAAAGGGAAAAGCACACAAGACACCAAACGTTTTTTAACGAGGAAACTGCCTTGCAGAAAAACCTCGGGACCTCGTCCAGTTTTGAACACCGCCCAGTACAAACTGACTACAAACGCTAGCCTACTATAAGACTTCGGTCTGGGATGTAGCAGAGACCAACTCAAGCCCTCCAAGCGAATTGGCTACTGTCGCCTTCCTTACGTCTCTGGATCCCCCACAGATCGTCACGCACTTGATTCCCCTAGCTGACGTCCGTTACAGGACTAGGAGTTGCTTTGACCGATGCCAAAGGCTTTTATCAGCAATACTGGGTTTTAAACCAAAACTGTTGACTTATGGTGTAACTGTCCTCTATCAGTTTACCATAAACAAAGATGACTTCCTTCGGATTGTCAAATCCAGGTCATACGGAAATCTACTTCACAAATCGGGGCTGACACGCAAACCAACTTCGCAATGCCCAATCTGTATCTACCTCAGTTATAGATGAAGAACCACTTAAGGAACTTGTATAACTGGAGCCAACTAGGTCTTACAACACCGAGTGCAGCCGTGCGTTGCTACCTTTCAAACCTTTACGTAACTTAACTAGTTCTTGAATAGCCGTATATCAGAAGAGACGGACTTTAGAATAGACAAGAACTAGGATAGGTTACTGAGGTTACAGGTGATTCTGATCAACCGCTGAGGGATCAATCTACCTGTGCTTCCCAACTCTCTAAGGAAGTCTTTGATAGTCGTAGGGAGTTCCCAGAGGAGCTGCAACCTATAGAGGATGACTATACCACAACAAGCTTTCACCGAAGTGAAAAGAGTTTACGCTACTTCCCTGAGGACCTTCACGTGTGCTTGATGCTTGCGGTATTTGTCCTTAGACACCTCTATTTATAGCACTCAATAAGATAGGTTGCTTTGGAATTAAGCAATCAATTACTTGTCCCACAAGTTAAGGAAACCCTAAACTTGCCAACCAAGTAATACAGATTAATCTCAATTGAAATTCCTTTTTAGATTTATCTGCCAAGTGTTTTGTTGGCTCACAAACACTTCAAGATAGGAATCCAACATACCAGAGATAATCTTATCTTATTGACTCATTGAGGATCGTTAGATGGAACACAAAAGGTATTTATGTTTCACACAAGTCCATCTAAGAGATAAAGGAGTTGGAATTTGACTCAAAGTGAATTTCTAAAAGATATTCACGCAATTTGACTTTCCAGAAACTTCTCCGTGTCAGGTTCACGTACTGGTACGTGAACAAATAGGACACAGGAGATTTTTAGCTCCTGGTACGCGAAACCGGTTCGGGAACCGTCCGCAGTCAAATTAGGTCAAATTCAGAATCCGCTGGAAGAACTGGGCTGGGCCAGACCTTAGATGTGAGAACATCCTCAGCTGCGATTCACAGGCTCTTTGCTCAAGAGTACTCCTTAGATTCATCCATATCCAACATAACAGTTTGCAAGCAAACCATTGCACTGGACAAATGGTGTCGAATCTATCTCATATGTTCTTGATTCACAGTATTCGTGGGATCAAATACTGGTCATGACATAAAGCCATGTTACACAAGAACACGATCTCAATCGCTACATTACTACTAAAGTAGTCGACTATATTTCGAAAGAATAGAGAAAGTAGAAATAGAAGAATATTCATAAAGTCATAACTCCTACTAACCTTTTGTCGATGAAGAATAATTGATGTCTTCTTTGTCTTCACAGTCTTCGTCTTCAAGGTCTCTACTACTCTGTCTATATCCCATTTCCGAAATCTAAACTCTAGTAGGCTAAATCAAGAATTGAATTTTGACACCTAAAACTGACAACTAGCTTGACATACCAACGCTAGTGGGTTTGACCGGACAATGCCCTAACAAGGAGCTCACTAGTGGATTCAAATCTTCCAAGTTGTTGAGTGATCCAAGGGAGATGCGTTCCGAAACCTAGGGTTTTTTATGTTCGGGAACAAGGAACGAAGTACTTGGTATATATATACACGTTCCCTTCGTGGGCTTTTCGAGCCTAGTCGGTTTCGGAAAGGGTCCAATAAGGACTTCAAGTTCCCGTTATTTTAGGCAGTATGAAATTCTCTAAAAATAAATCATTCAATATTATGTTCCGAGAGAATTCATATTCCTCTAAAATACGCAGTGACCATTCTATTGAAATTAATGTTCAATTATGCCCTTTATATGTCACTTCTAAGTTTAAGTATCAACGTTATGATAATTGCATAATCTGCTGAGACGTTAGTCAGCAGTTCCCATGGGTCCTGGTCTCGACTCTTGCTTTAGGAGCCAGAGGCAGGGTGAATACTGAGAAGGGTTCACGAAGTGTTGATACCCACATCAAGTCATTACATTTTGGACTCTTCTGGATGTGGTAGCATCTTCCCTAATTTTGGTTAGGTGCTCACTGTGAGTCAGGAGTCTTAGATGCTTATAAGATAATGGTGAAATAATGACCATCAGATCAAGAATCACATAATTCTTGAACGTGGATACATCTCTTTTGGAGCCGAGCTCAACAATACATAAGAGATGAGAATTTTTGTTATCTTATATCGAGAAAGGAACATTGTCGCACCATTAATTCATAGACTTTTCATGGTACTAGGGATCATAAAATAATCTGGAAAATATTATCAAAGATATAATACAGAGAACGTACCTGTCTTCATATATATACCATCCTTTCATCTTTGAAGAACAAAAGAAGATTAAGGATGTATATTAATTTCTAACTAAAGAAATTTTCTGCAAACACGTTTGTGTTTGCTCATCACTCCCTTGTGTAGATCATTCCCCGTCTTGTATAGATTTGATCTGGATGAATTGATTATTCCATGGTGTTGGCAAACTTCATCTTTGTACTTGGTAAGAAATTCTTTTGTGTAACAAGTACAGTTATCTTTGAGATGGCCTTTTCTTCCGCACTAGAAGCAGCGTTTATTGGAATATGAAGGTTTCTTTTTACAATGTTCAGTAGAGTTCATAAGAATTTCTAACTGATTTTGTATGATCTCCAGTTGATGATGTTTATTCCTTTCCAGATCATGTTGGAGACGTAAGAACCTCTGAAGGTTATATCTTGAAAGAATGATTAGGCAGTGGATATTGCGAAACCAGTTGAGGACTTTCTGGTATTGATGATAGGTTTTCACGAATAATCTATTTAAATGAGTTTTCATCTTTTAGATAGAAACAAACACAGACAGTTACGTCTTTATAAGGTATTTGCCTGCTCTGATACCAACTGAAAAGGAGGGGATACCAAGATACACCACCAACTTTTAGTTTTCGTGAACCTAGTTGATTCATGTTGTTTGAACGATCTAACAAATCAATATTCAAACAATCAACCTGAGCATAGTTCAGAGAACCGAACCCTAACAAGAACATGGTTCTTCTATATCTCAATAGAGATGGATTCACTCAAAGGCTATGAATCAACAAACTTACAATTACTTCAATTATATAGATCAGAGACAATATAATGCGGAAGAGAAAAGTAATGCAAGACACCAGAATTTTGTTACCTAGGAAACTGCAAACCTAGCAGAAAAACCCCGGGACCTCGTCCAGATGTGAACACCCTCAGTATTAACGGTATACAGACGCTAGCCTACTCTCAGACTTTGGACTGGAATATATCGAGACTAAATTCGCCCTACAAGCAATTCAGCTACCAATGTGCTCCTACGTCTCTTGGCTCCCGCAGAAACCTACGTAGTTGATTCCCCTAGCTGACGTCCTTTACAGGCCTAGGAGTTGCTCCACTTCCCTTCGTGTAGACTAGCGCTACCCTGCCTCTAACAGGACGCCTAAAAGTATCCAAGTAATTAAATGAGAATAAGATTGTGATTTCCTTTAGACTTAAAGTCAAGGTTAATGGAAATCTGTTTTGTTGAATAAGGCTCATTGATCTAGCCTAAACAACTTTACCTCCTAACGCTAGACGAACTTAGTATTAAACTTAGTTCGTGAATATGTGTTAAGGAACTTCTAGGGTATACGATTCAAGATCTACCTTATGAAGTTTCTATCAAATCTTGGTCGTGATAAGATTGAAAATATTCAATCGACCCAAGATACAGTATCAGGAATTTAACTTCTGACCTGTGCTTCACGATCCTCAAGTGAAGTATTTCAATAGTCGTAGTCCAAAAGGACTTCGAGATGACGACCAACCTTTATGCAAGGATACACAGATGTGTAGAGGATTGAGATTGTATCTTGCAGAAGGTCATCTATTTATAGTGATCACCAAGGGAGGCTTTGCTTAAAGTTTAAGCAACCTTGAGTAGGGCTCAAGCAAGTTCCGGGACTAGGAAAGTCCATAGCTTGAATACCGTTCTCAATCTTCTATTAACTTTGGACTATGCCAATAGTTAAAGAAGACTCAACCTTGATTGAAGGTTTGCGACTTCTGGTCCAAATCATGTTTGAACATCGCTTGCGACTTCTGGTCCAAATACTTGTTTGAACATCGCTAGGATTAAGTAGTTGAATTCCATGGGCCAAGTAATGACGAGTCCGAGAACTAATCATGCCTAGACCGAAACTTCAAGATATGAAAGTTGAAAGTTTTCTCATGGCTTATATGTACGCGCTCATAGAGCAGTCAAATAGAGTTCAGGAGAATTCAGGAGAATCCGTGAACTTGTATATACGCGTTCATGAACGCGTTCATACAGACTTTGCTCGTTTTCTGAAATGCCATATACAACACATGTACGCGTTCACCGTTGAGGTTTTTTTCAAGAGACAATTCAACATACTCTACCTATACATAATATCACGGATGTGACAAATGCAAAGGCGAAGAATCCTAGAATACCTTCGGATCATATAAACAACATAATAGACTATTGATATGATAGAAATGGCAAATATGAAACATGTAAAGTGAAAAAGGAGGGGTACCGAAATACTACCAACTTTTCGTTTTGGCTCGTGAGTCTTATGGTTTATGTCTGGACGATCTCAAAAATCAATATTCAAACTTATAACTGGAGTTGTTAAACCTCGACAAAGAGTACTTTGGAGTCAACTCTACAGTTAGGCAATAACGTACTACTTGGTGCTTTAATTATACTATCAGAGATATAATGCGGAAAGTAAAGGCACACAAGACACCAGAGATTTTTTTAACGAGGAAACTGCCTTGCAGAAAAACCTCGGGACCTCGTCCAGATTGAACACCGCCCAGTACAAACTGACTACAAACACTAGCCTACTATAAGACTTCGGTCTGGGATGTAGCAGAGACCAACTCAAGCCCTCCAAGCGAATTGGCTACTGTCGCCTTCCTTACGTCTCTAGACCCCCCACAGATCGTCACGCACTTGATTCCCCCAGCTGACGTCCTTTACAGGCCTAGGAGTTGCTTAGACCGATGCCAAAGGCTTGTGTCAGCAATACTGGTTTTTCAAACTAATTGTTGACGTATGGTGTAACTGTCCTCTATCAGTTTACCACACACAAGATGACTTCCTTCGGATTATTAAATCCAGGTCATACGTAAACCTAATTCACAAATCGGGGCTGACACGCAAACCAAGTAAGCAATGCCCAATTCGTATCTACCTCAGTTATACACAAAGAATCACTTAAGAAACTTGTATAACTGGAGCTAACTAGGTCTTACAACACCGAGTGCAGCCGTGCGTTTCTACCTTTCCAACTTTGTTGAGTAACGTATCAGTTCTTGAATAGCCGTATATCAGAAGAGACGGACTTTAGAATAGACAAGAACGTGATCAGGTTACCAAGGTTACAGTTTAATCCGATTTCAACCAAAGATGGTTTCAATCTCCTACATGTGCTTCCCAACTCTCAAGAGAAGTCTTTATAGTCGTAGGGAGTTCCCAGAGGAGCTGCAACCTATAGAGGATGACTATACCACAACAAGCATTCACCGAAGTGAAAAGAGTTTACGCTACCTTATCTAAGGACCTTCACGTATGCTTGATGCTTGCGGTATTTGTCCATAGACACCTCAATTTATAACACTCAATAAGATAGGTTGCTTTGGAATAAAGCAAGCAATTACTTGTCCCACAAGTTAAGGAAACTTGGAAATCAAGTAAAGAGATTAATCTCAATTGGAATTCTTTTTAACATTATCTGCCAAGTGTTTTGTTAGCTCAAAAACACTTCAAGATAGAAATCCAACAGACCAGAGATAATCTTATCTTATTGACTCATTGAGGATCGTTAGATGGAACGCAAAAGAATTTATGTTTTACACAAGTCCATCTAAGAGATAAAGGAGTTTGAAATTTGACTCAGAGTGAAATTCTAAAAGAATCTTCACTAAATCCTACACCAGCAAGATGACTACCGCCAGGTTCACCTACTGGTACGCGAAATAAATAGCCATCTCGAACTCAGGAGAATTTCCGAGTTTCTGGTAGGCAAACCGGTTCGTGAACCGTGCGCCTGTCAGATTTCGTCAAATCTGGATTCCGCTGGAAGTACTGGTCTGAGCCATAACTTAGACGTGTTTACGTCCTCAACTGTGATCCATGGACTCTTTGCTCAAGAGTACTCCTTTAGATTCATCCATATCCAACTAACAGTTTGCAAGCAAACCATTGCAATGGACACATGGCACCAAATCTATCTCATTCATTCTTGTACTCACAGTATTTGTGGGAACAAACACTGGTCATGACACAAGGCCACGTTACACAAGAATACGATCTCAATCGCTATTATCACTACTAAAGTAGTCGACTATATTTCGAAAGAATAGATAAAGTAGAATAAAAGAATATCCATAAAGTCATAACTCCTACTAAC
>JAJJMA010200279.1:1365-24591 GCA_023529015.1 Papaver nudicaule | reverse complement strand
GATATATCCTTCAGGAAGAGATTCACGTTGAACTTCGATTGGATATGGAGGTTGATGACGATGAAACAAATCTGAATTCTCCATTCTCCGAGCCTGCAAAAGATTCTGTAAATCTTCACGAGTGACGAAGTTATGTTGCAAACCTGTGTTTGGTCCACGTGTGGTGTGGATATGGGTATCCTGATCATCAGGAATAACATGAATCTGAGAAGGACCCGCCTTCTTGGAATGAGATAGGGGTTCCACACGTGAAAGCCCTGGATTTGTTGGTGGCGTCAACTTCTCTCAGAGAGTCCTCAAACAAGTCAGCAACTCCATCTGGGTTTTCACCATATTGTTTTGACTCAGGGCTAGATCTTGTTGGGTCTTCATGAGATCCGCAATGCTAGGTGAGGCCCAAAGAGAAAAGCTTCTGTGCGGCTTAAGATAGGAGTGTAAGGGGTAGGAGAGATAGTGGTGTTGGTGGTCCCCACCATATGAGATAGGGGGGACGTGATTTGGGATAGGGTTGGCGTGATGGAACCCACCAGAAGAGTTGACACGCCCAAGGAGAAAGGGGATAAGGTTGGCCCCCTCTGGGTTGAGGCAGAAGCAAAATTAGGGTTTTGAGTAGTGATAGGGCTCACGGTTTGGGTGGGCCCCACTTGAGTTGAGGTGAATGTGAGATTAGGGTTCTGGGACATGATGGGATTCACGTCTTGCATGGTGGGGCCAGCAGAGGCCATGGCGCCACTAACCCTAGGATTTGTTGTTCCACTCGTAATGGATGAGGTTGTGGGACCACCGGTGATATTTGGAGAATTGGTATTCTCTGAACTCTGCCTCCTGGTTTCAACCATATCTTCTTAAAACCGAGATAATGACCACCTACCGTGGTCGCCAAATGTTTTAGGTGTAAAACAATAAAGAGAATTTGAGGGGTAAAGTATGGAGTGTAATGATGTAATAAGAGATTGTAATGGAATTCGAGAGGTCAAGATCGAACAAGACTCGCCTAAACCAAGAAATGGCCGTTCGAGTATTGCTTCAGTTACAAGAAGAGGATTTTAGGGTTGGTTTAGGGAGGGAAGCAGAGAAAGATGAGATCAGAGAATTGCTATGATTTTCTGTGATGTTGTTGATATGATTGCTAGATAAGGATGGATATTCAGTTCTCACTAGATATTAAATGCTGAGTGAGAAGAGTTAATCAATTATCGATAAGATAGACTTGATTATACTTGCACTGAATTAAACTATTTGTTCTTGCTGAACTTGTTGTTTCCAAACTGGTCGAGTGACCTATTTATAGCAATATATTTCCAACTGATCTCGTAAGAAGTGGAAGAGTGGGAGTGTGGAGTAAGTGGGGCAAGTCTTGCGCCTAATATTAGGGAAGAATGAACCGCCCACTTTCTCATCCCCTCTTTTCAGCAACGTTCACACGACTTAGCTTTCTTTCTCGTTAAGTGATTGAGTCGTTGCAATCACACGTGCCGTAGACCGCCAAACCAAAACCCTAAAGAATATCCCCCCAAGTAACTTACTTGATTCTCGTAAGATTTGTTAAAGATTGAATATTTGTTAAGTCAAAGCTGACTAAGTGCAAAGTCGCACCAATTACTGATGAACTCAGGACTTTTGCGTAAAGATAGAGATTAAGCGATAAGCTTGTGTATCTCTTTTAGGTTTTGGTTTAAGGATTGAGCCGGGCAATCGCCATTTAAACCAATGAGATAAATCTAAGGGTTGAGCTAGCAACCGCCGTTTAGATAAGATAAGATAGGTCTAAGGATTGAGCTATGCAATCGCCATTTAGACCGAGAGGATTTCAGCAACTCTCTGTGGCAATAGTCAAGTAAATACGACTTTTGGTTTGCCATAAATATGAGAAATTGGCTTGTGGCATGTAATGCACCAATTCTCTGAGTAATAAAGACATATGAATGTCCAAAATAATATAAGTCATAGCCATGAGCCATGATTAGGAATTATAGCACTGATTGTAAAAGCAAGTCCATAATCAGGAAAAACAGACGAATGATGCTATCACAGCGTAGCCATCACCAAGAATGCATAAGCATTGCCAATACAAGACCTAAAGATAGGCCACAATAGTTATAATAAGCCATGTTGCATGGTATAATAATCTTGTTGAGATGTTAGGCATAGGGCGCAAAGGATGAGCCACAACATTTATGTTATTTTCGGATTTCTGGACAGTTTGCATGTTGTCCATTGATAAAATCGCCCAGGCCAGCCTATATTAGATAAAAATCTGAATTTTTAGTATGTTATAGGAAATTCACAGAGGAAAATATTTCGTGAAGGAAGCGCCTCCTAATTCCTCACGGATTGGGCTGTAAAAATCACGCCATGAGGAAATACGTGAGCTGAACTGCCAGATTTCCGAATTTGATTAGGAAACTAGAGTATTATGGACTAAATAAAATCCATAATCCTCTAGGATTTGGATCAGTGGGACCCATAAATAGGGGGAGGCTAGGGAAAGATGAACTCTAGCTCAAAGGAGGCAAGGATAGCCGTGAGGGGAAGATGATGATCATGGACCTCCATAAGTACAAGTGAGGGAAAACAATAAGACCCCCACGAATTAGGCGAGAGCCAACTATAAGGCCCCCATAAATTAGGCTAAGCATGATTATGAGGCCTCCAGTATTTGGCCAAGGCATAATCTTGGACCTCCAAGAGTTTGGTCAAGGCGTGACCATGGGGCTCCAAGGAATGACCTAGGGCATGGCCGTGGACACCCAATATTAAGTGAAGGGAAGGATGCGTGGGCATCCAATATTAAAGCAAGGGGTGGATGCGTGGGCATCCAAAACTAAGGCAAGGGGTGGCGCAAGGGCCTCCAAGTAGTTGAGCAAGGGTGATGCCATGGGCATCCAAAGATTAAGGCGAGCCATTAATATGGACACCCGAAAACTAAAGAAGGGGACAGCCATGGGCGTCCAAAATCAGGCCAAGGGAGGATGCTGGGCACCCAAAGAAGAGGCAAAGGGGAATGCCGTGCCCATCTAAAGTTCAAGCATGGCCAAAGTTTAGGCGTGGCCAATGTTTGGACATGGCCAACGCCATGCCTATCCAAAGTTTAGGCTTGGCCAAAGTTTAGACGTGGCCAATGTTTGAGCATGGCCAATGCCGTGCCTATCCAAAGTCTAGGCATGGCCAATGTTTAGGTATGGCTAATGTTTAGGCATGGCCAAAGTTTAGGCATGGCCAATGCCGTGCACATCCAAGGTTTTAGGCATGGCCAATGCCGTGCACTTCCAGAGTATGCCATGGAGTGGCGTGAAGCACCTAGGGTTTTGGCTCGAGCATGAGCTAGGCTAATGTGCATGCATAGGTATTTTAATACGTAGGCTAGGGATATGGACCATGCTACTAGGCTAGGGTCGCGAGATATTAAAATATGGCTAATAACAACCAAATATCTTATCCCTACTGTAAAAATAAATTCATACCTTATCTCGAGCTATTCCAGGACGCCAGAAATTGATGCGAAATTACTCCTGTGACCTCATCGCCAAAAACCACCATCAACAAGTGTATAGTATGAGTATTATGATATGAAAGAGGCAGGTTGCATGCATATATGAGACACAACTAGCATGGAAAATGAAACCGAAAATAAATTGACCAGTGTCTGACATGCCCTGTTTTGCGGTGTAAATCTAGACAGTGGACTTACCAATTTTTCTCTCAGGTAAATGTATCCTCCTCGTCCTAACCGGTGTGGAAACTTTGAGTGCGACTTGGCCTTTTTTGCCTTCTCAGATTTAGGCTTGCAGTGCAGATAAAAGACCTCATCAGTATATTAGACTAGAAAAATAACACAATATAAAACGACGATAAAAATACAGCAATGTGTAGTTATCTAACCTTGAATTCCTCGGACAGTCGATATTCCACGAACTTGGCCCATGAATCTTTGTCCACTATTTCTTTGTATTTTTTGGGAACTCTTTTCGCCAGGTTCTCCAAGGGCTCCGAATACATAAAGGGAACTATATATTTGTCAGCCAATTTCCTTCTGAAATCCCGGAGTCGCTCACCCAGATGATTCATCGTTCTTCCCTTTCTGGAGTCGTCGACGTCATAGTATTTCTAAGGTTTCATTTAATGACATGTTAGTAACATTTAGACAACAGAAATGATGAATAAAGATGTCAAACATTTGTGGTAGAAATGAGTAGATGCTTGCCTTTATTTTATCTCACATTTCATCTTTTGTCTCCTGTTTCACTTTCTTCCACTCTAACTCACGAAGTCCAACATGTCTCCTGACTACGTCGCCTAGGAAACTGCTGTATTCTGGTCTATAACCACCTATGGTTCTTTGATGCTCATCAAATCTTAACTGATGTGGCTCCTCATCACTATATAGATCAAAACTTTGATGCAGCTTAAACAACCTGGTCATTCCCCTAGATCTCTTTATTGCAGGCTTTACTTCTTCAAGATCCTCTAGAGTTTCAAAAGTTTCGAATTCTTCTATCACGAGTTCCTCTTCAGTAGGCATATCCTCTCCTTCAGATTTTGTGCTTTCATCACTATCATTTCTTTGTTTTGCTTCACTAGGTGACTCATACTCACTTTCAGCATCCCCTTCGTGACCATGCGACTTTATTGACGCATCACTCTCGTATTCTGCCATAACCTAAACTGTGTACGTACAACGAAGGAAAAAATATGAGCTTATATTCATTAACTTCTAACAGAGAGTTAACAAAACAATACATGTGTTGAACTACTTCAAATAGTATATGATATTTATCTTTCAATTTCTTTTGTGCAATGAATTAAAATGATGGCTTAGGTGAATATCTAGAATAGTATTGGTAGGTATGTCGAGAAGTAAGCCATGGTAACAACGAAATGGATAATTCAACCAAATAGTAACTAAACCTAACAGCGAAAGCACCACATGTACAACACAGGTAGACTTATATTGGAAAAACATTAGCTAAACCTAATAGCAAAAGCAACATGTTCCTATTTTCCATTCTAAGAAACACACTAAAAGAACATAAAAACAAACTGTTCACGATGCATGTGAAAAAGAAGGGGTACCGAAATACTAAAATGGCATTAAGAAAAAAAAAATATAACAAAGTAAACCCAGGTTGAAAACAACCCATGATTAAACTAGTAAAACAACCCTTGAAAACTAACATCTGTTCTAATTTCTACGGTATCCATAAAACAAAGATACTAAAATCACTTGTATTCAACTGGGAACAAGAAAAAATAATAATACCATATGCCCTAATTTCCATTGGTCCTGCCTTTCTAGATACTCAGTACTTCATCAAAACATATATAAAACCCATTGAATCATTGATGCATATATGTTAACCCAAGAACAACACGGATTGAAGACAACCTATGATTATCAGTTACTTGTCAAAAAAAGAAAGAAAAATAAAACAAATTCATCTTCAAAAAATATTAAATCAACATGATATGAAACATGACTTGTATTGAATCGAGAATGGTTTAAAGAGGTAATACCAGTGTAAGAACCAGCCGGAGAAAGAGATGAATCGCAGTGAAGAAGATGAGTTAGTAGTAGACTTATGGTTTTAAGGAAACAATAAATCTGCCCCTCCAGAAAAAATAAAAAGATAAATGTAGTTCTAATAACCGAATGGAGGAGAAAATAAAATTTAACTTCAAATTGGAGCCAAAATAACAGGAGGGAATAATCCCGCTCTGAGAATTTTCGTCTGATTTTCATCCCGCCAAAAAAAGTTTTTGGTGGAAATTTTGGGGGGTTTTGATCTTCAAAATTGTTAAGAGAAAAATTCTAGATTTCGTGTAACTAACATGGTAAGTTTCCAGAAAATTTTAGACTCTCTGGAAGAATATTGGTTGGTTATCTTCATTAAATCTCGGAAATTAGTTTCCGAAATACGGAAATATATTTTTAGCAAGAAATTAGGAGTAAGGAGGATCATAGGAATTTTGAATTTTTGGTTCGTAACTGCAAGACATGTGAAATGGACACACCGACAAGGCCCAATAGTCATGAAGGCGAATGCCAATGTGACATACATGCTGGGCCGAAAATCAGAAAACATGCAAGCCCAAGTAGTTGCCAATGATCCTAAAATAACAACGGTTATATTCCCAACCGGCGGCGTCATATGCGTACCAAGCTTTGGAATATCAAGGGATTTGAAGTCTAACACACGTTTCAGTCCATCTTCTCAACTGTTGTGACGTTCCAATGATCCTTAATTAAATGGCAAACGCGTATTCCCAACCGGCAGCCTCACATGTTTGCCAAATCTATATAGGACTTCCACCACCACCAGCATTGGGTTCTACGTTTCACCAGTCTTTTACTCCTATCAATTAGAAGAAAAAAACCTATCACCATTCACCAGCAACGCCAAAAAATGGATTATTTGCCCACACAATTGGTTACCGAGATATTCGCTTGCCTTCCAACTACACAGAGTATTTTAAAGAGCAAACTGGTATGCACAAAATGGAACGAATTGCTAAAAAAAAAAAAATTGGTCTCATGTTCATTGCGGTGCCAAACGGAGGCCAAAATGTTACATTTGAGAACGGGGATATTACGCAAATGTTCTACACAGAACATTTTTCGGAGAATGAGTTCAGCATAATCACTGCCCCAGAGATTGACCCAAACAGTGGAGTCCATAAACATACTTTCCAAATAGTCGGGTCTTGCAACGGATTGGTGTGTCTATATGTTTTGCACGACCAAGTACGAGATCCAATTTATATCATAAACCCCTCAACTGGTCAGCAACTTATTCTTCCACAAATAGAGAGACATTCTAACTATTTTTCCGGGTCAGGAGAGGTAAAAGGGGGTTTTGGATACTGCGAGCGGACAGGGGAGTACAAAGTACTTCGTATTCATGTGCAGGGCAACGTGGAAGTATACACCTTAGGCGATCATCACCAAGGGGGTTGGAGGAGCAAAGGTACTACCAGCCTAAGATTACGTCAAACTGGTTTATATGCACAGGGCCATCTTTACTGGTTCGAAGAGAAGAGGGCATTAGTATCTTTCGATATGTATACGGAGGAGTTTATACGTATCTTACCCAACCGGAATATCTTAGGAGCACCGGTGGTTTATATGTGGATGACGCCCCCAGAGTTGGGATGATTTTATATCAAAACAGTTTCTGTGTTTACTATGTACATCATCGGGAGAATGAAGTTCGTATAGATTTTTGGTTGCTGACCAACGCCAATACTTGGACCTTAGAGAAGAGCATTATACTACCCTGGCCGCAGTCATCCTGGACACGGTATGTACCTCTCGCCTTTGGAGGTAAACGTAAAATTGAGAAAATTCTACTGAGGGATGGGCAACGTCTATTGTGCCACAATATATCCACCGGTAATTTAGAGGAAATCCACGGAAATGTCCCATCGCAAACAAAAATTGTTGTTACTCCTCACATGATGAGCCAAGTGTCGTTGTTGCCTTTTGGAGGAAATTCGGGTGTACCGCGTTGTACTTTAATGTTCTAGTACCTATGTGTCTGCTATTGATCTTCGTGATCCTGTAATTTTTATATCTTCATTTATCACCCTCCAACAATCATATATTGCTAAATAGTGAACTTTGAGCGAGCAATACTGGATGACGTTGTTGCCAAAGCCAAGATGACCTGTTAAGATTAGAACTGTGCCATAATGAATGCATTTTGGTGATAAAGCAAGTATTAACTATTGATACTTACTAGTCGGTATTAAGCCACATTGGATTCCATTGGCTTAACTCGGGTCTAAGAGTTTGCAAAAGAAAGTAATACAGACCATATATTGTTTAAAACATGTACTACCGGAAAAAAAATCATCTAAGAAGACAATTTCTTTAGCTCTTTGCATAGTGTCTCCATATATGAGTAAATGCCTTGAGTGACTCCGGAGTCGATCCCTCTGACACAACAATCTTTTTATTTGCCTGACACAAAGGTCTTGTCTGGGACCAACCTTTTCAACTCCCTCCTAGGTCACACGCGACGCGTCTCACCCTATGCACAATTTCAAGGTAAAACATGTGTTATATTCCGACTTTAATATCACACATTTATTTTAAACCAAAAACATGAGCAGTGAGAAGTTTCGCTTGCCACTACTTCCTTGAGTTCGATTTAAGGATGAAAAACACACGCAAGGATGAAAACACAGCAATGTAGTTATCTAACCTTGAATTCATCTGACAGTCGATATTCCACAAACTTGGCCCATGATTCTCTGTCCACTATGGTTTTGTATTTTTTGGGAACTGTTCGTGTCAGGTTCTTCTTATGCAGATTGGGAACTATATACTTGTCGGCTAATTCCCTTCTGAAATCTCGCAGCTTTTCGGCGAGATGCTTCATCGTTTCTTCCCTTCTGGACTCATCGATGTCATAACACTTCTACGGTAATATTAAAAATGGCATGTGAGATATAAGTACAAAACATACATGATGAATAAAGATGGCAAGAAAGATAAATTTGGTTGTATGAATCAGTAGTTGCTTGCCTGTATCTTGTCCCACATGCTATCCTTTGCCTCCTGGGGAACATGCTTCCAGTATTGTACTCGAACTCCAACTTCTCTCATGACCAGGTTGCCCAGGAACTTATTGAATTCTGGTCTACAACCACTTGAGGTTCTTTTAATCTCATAGCAGCTTAGTACATGTTTCTCATTGTCATCCGAGTGTTCTTCGTGCTCAACAAGCATATAGTCGAAAAATTCCTCCGAGTGTTCTTCTTCCTCGACAAGCACAACGTCGGAAAAGTCCTCTTCTGCCATAACCTAAACTGTGCACGTACAACAAAGGGTTAAAATATGAGCTTATGTTGATTAAGTTTTAACCGAGCAATCACAACAAAACAATATATTTGCTGAAATTCTTGCAACAATTAAAATTTTTTTTTGGATGTAACAGGTTTATATGAAAATGAAATATGAATAGCATGTCTGAAACCTATTATTACATTCTAAATAAACATAAACGCGACCCCAGAAAAATAAAATAAAATATATATATATATATACTAGCATCACTTGTATTCATTCGGGAACGTGTAGAAGAACTAATACCATACGCGCCCTAGCTAATTAGCATTGGTCCTGCCTTTCTAGATACTCAGTACTTCATCAGAACATATGTAAAAGACCATGATTCATACAACTTAACCCTAGAGCAGCATTTTGACACAACAACCCGGATTGAAAAACATCATATGATTATCAGTTACTTGTCAAGAAAAAGAAAAAACAAACTGATTTTTTCCTTCAAACAAATATTAAAACCAACATGTATATATACTGCAACATGATACTATAAAACATGACTTGTACTGAATCGAGAAAGGGTTAAAGAGATAATAATACCAGTGTAAGATCCGGCCAGAGAAAAGTGATGAATCCCTGTGAAGATGAGTTGAGAGCAGATTTGTTGTTTCCGAAAAGATAAATCGGGGTTTAAAGTAAAACATAACTTTAAAATGGAGCCAAAACACCAGGCGGGAATCATCCCGCTCTGAGAATTTTCCTATGATTTTCATACCGCCAAAAAATTTGGCTGAAATTATGTGGGGTTGCCTTTTTTATCTTAAGAATTGTAACGAGAAAGTTTCTAGATTTCGTGTAACCAACATGGTTAGTTTCCCTAGTTTTTAGATTTACAGCCAATAATAAATCAGAGAGATTATTGGGTGGTTATCTCCATTAAATTTGTGGAATTATTTTCCCAAAATATCGATATATAATTCCCTATATTCAACAATTTTCACCGGATATTGGCAAGTAATTAGGAGGATCCATTGGAATTTTGAATTTATTGTTTGTAGCTAGGAGCAAGATAAAAAGGTAGGTCGCTATTTTTGGATTAATCTGAATAAGGGTGGGGCTCATAAATGTGATCGTCACCCGTTAAATTATAATGACTACGTCCACATTGGAGTTTATTTCTACGTCAACAACAAAGTAAACCGTCCCAACAGTTATATATATATATATATATATATTTTTTGAAACAATAACAGTTATATTTCTGAACTTTGAGCCATACTGGATACTGTAGTTTCCAAAAGCAGTCGGTGAAAAAGCAAGCACGAACTATTGATACTTGTATAAATAAACTATATCGTCTAAAACACATGCTACCAGAAAGAAAAAAATTGTCTAAAACATTATTTTTTTAGCTTTTTCCGTGCATTCTCCAAATCTGGCTGATCATTTGGTGATAGCATCTTAGCAAAGTTCCTTGTATTCTTCGGTATCCCATATGGAGTTGCGTATACCCTGCGCCCGCTATTGATAACTTTCACATTCTGTAGTTCCTCTGGTACTATCTTCCCTTCAAGAGTAGCATCTTTTGTTTGCTTCTCAGTAATTTGTTTTGCGTGACTGTTGTCATAGACTTCTGTTTCCTCCACATCCTGTGAATTCATTGGACATGATAAGACAGTGATCAACTCATTTATCCAACAATGTAACAAGTAAATAAGATACTGCACACTGCAGAATTAACTCATAACCAAACTGACAATCCGTGATCTTCACTATCATACATGACTCATACTGTTGATAGCATATTGTTTCTAAATATCCTCTTTACAAATACAAAAACAGTAAATTATGTAAAAACATACTCACCAAATAATAAATCTCATCTGCTGGCCAAGCAATCATTCTTCCATGAGCCTGCTCTAATCTTTCACGACCTCCAGTTCGTATGGGTAAACAGTAGTTTGGAAATAATACTTCTTCAATCAGAACTTGGCGGCAGATAACCTTTTGACCTGATCCATATAAGGTCTGTTTTGTCCTAAACGGAAAAGCTGTTCCCCTAGCCAGGACTTTTGCCCTAGATTCTGCCCATAAGTTGCATTTTACACCCTACAGAAATAGATGGCACTCGACAATCGCATAAAGAGAAACCTCTTAAACAATATATATTTGATTGACTTAAAAAAAAAACACGCATACGACCCGTTTCTTGGTACTGTTGTTCTTGTACCTTCACTATCTCATTTCTCTGAGATCCCTTTTCGAAGGATGGATCCTGTGCTTTTGGTTTCTTTTGTTTTTTCCCAGAAGTTGGCTGAGGTACCTGCAGCAATAGAGTAATACGTATTATTTAACCATGTATCTTTTTTTCAGTGAATAAAGAGAACAAGCCAGGCAACCAACCTCTGAATTGAAAGTGATTAGAAATTTGGGCCATAAAATGAAACAGCCACTAACTAATATCTTGACCTCATCATCGGGTATGGGTAATTCGCAATCTCTTTGTAGTACTTCCTTAACCCGTACTTTGTAGCAACTAATTTTCCTCACGCGGTGACGACAACGTACAATATGCTCGTGAACCTGTGAGACGTAAGCCATACCTCTAGCGACAATTTCATTTTCATAAGACAAAAGGTCACAACTTCTACCCTGCATAGATACATGGCACATGAAAATCAGAAGAGAACTACAAAACAATATACATTACATTAAAAAGACTGCAAAAGAGGACATATATTAACTCTTTCTAGTGATCCACGGCTCTGGTCTGGTCCAGCAGTGTAGGGGGTAAAACCCCTCGGAACATGTGTCTCGCATCTAGGAAGCCTAACCATGCCGAGAGGATTGACAGCGAGATCTTGGACCAACCCAAAGAAGAAGAAGTCACACACAAACGAAGAGAAGACTCGGAAGGAAAGGATTCGGACCACGCCGAAGGACCGAAGCCCCAGAATCAACCTCGGAGAGAATAAACCGCCTTACTCGACAGGGACTGACACCACCACGATTGAGTCGCTTGTCTTTATTAGCTGTAAACCACCCAAGCTCGGCCTATATAAGGCGAGCTTGGAAAACGTTGTAAGGGTTGGATTCTTTCTGGGTTGAGCCTAAGTAGCGAGAGAGAGATTAGGTTTGTTATCTCCTCTGGTTCCTTAGGGTTATATTCATGTAATCACAATATTGAAATACATACAAATCTTCTTATATTTAATCTTTATTGTTATAAGTTTGGTCTTTAGTCACTGTTCTTGGTATCTTCGGCATTACCTTTGAGGTCTTCGCACCATTAAATCTCAACTAAACTACTGTATGTATGAGTAGATCTGATGGATATGGCTCCTTGAGTACCTATGCAGATTTTCTACTCGTACAGTTTGGCGCTAGAAACAGGGACTGATTAAAACAACTTAGGGTTTGCCTGTGATTTTTCGGGTTTTCAAATTTTTTGATATATTTTCTAATCTTCTCAAAAGATTTTCAAAAGCTTGTTTTCTGAAAGGAAGCTCCTGTACCTTAAGCATCTAAATGACCTTAAAGGCTTTGGCATGTTTAAGAGTTTTTTGAGCATAGCATCAGGTGATACTATCATCCATTAAAGAGTTCTCAAAACCTTGGTATGAGGAAATCGATTTCCAAGAGAGGCAGTTTATGTTCGCTTTAAACCTTTTGCAGAATAGAATCCAGTCTTACGAAAAACGATTACAAATTCGCGCTGTATCCAAAAATCCATTTTAGGGTTCTCAAAATTCATGCTATACACAAAAATCCATTTTAGGGTTTTTAAATTTCGTGCTATATTTGGAAATAAAACTTCATAAAAAGAACCAGATGGAAAGGGATAATTTGAGCTAAAGGACAGAATAAGCAGTTAGGGATATATCTAAAAAGGGCAAATACGACTTATATTAAATTTCGTCTGAAAAAATTTGTTACAGAGTATATTTACATGGCCGACAAAAGTACACTTCGCTAGCCGCCTTGGACCTCACGGGTTTTTTGTTTTTTGACAGATCATAACCAGAATGGCGTCAAAATCGGATCAGGCTCCGAAGCAGAGAGTAGGATCTTCGAAGCAAGGAACCGGATCATCAAGACAACACTTCACCAGATTCTCGACAAGTAAAGGGTTATCCCCCGAGGTGGCGGCTAGCACAGTCCAGCACAGGGAACCTGTAAACGAGAATGAGGTATATGTAGAAGACTTAGGTCCCGAGGGAGAAGGATTTCCAGAGGCAGAAGAACCACCCCAACAGCAAGTACAAGAAGAAAAGGGGGAAAACGACGAGGAAGAGGACGAAGCATCCGACCCTGACAATGAAATGCCTGAGCACCAGCCTACCGAAGAAAATACGACAAGAGCAGCACAATTTAGAAAACTAATCTTGAAAAACAGAAAAATAAAAAAGCTAAAGAAGCAGCTGGCCGAAGCAAACAAAAAGGTAGCAGAAAAATCGGCATCCAATTACAGAGGAAGCAGCGAAGGACACTCTCGTCCAAACAACGTATCTCAGCCGAAGGAACCCTCCGCATCCAAAACAAACGTCAAGAACAAGGGCACCAGCAGAGATCAAGGAATCACAGTGTCAAGCAAAAGGACCGAGCCTCCAGCATACACGAAGGCAAGCATACAGACATTCAGCGAAGGAAACCAAACGAAGAAAGATGCCGAGGCAAGAGCCCTACAACAAATAATGATGGATCAAATTAAAGCACTCCGAGCAGAAATTTTTGACAACCAAATCCAATCGAGTGACAGGATCAAACTCACTCAAGCCATGAATGATGTCAACCGCTCACCGCTAAGTCCAGAAATCCTTTCATTGCCAATTCCAGTAAAATGCACGATGCCCACTTTCACATCCATCTTCGACGGATCGGGAGACCCTACTATACATGTCAAAATGTATCTCCGAGTTTTTCTGGCTTACGCCAATAGAGATGAAGTGCTTTGCAAGTATTTTCCCTCTAGCTTAAAAGGAGAAGCTCTCGCCTGGTATGACAATCTCGCAGCCGGCTCGATCTCATCTTTCGAGGAGCTTTCCAAAGTTTTTATACTACACTTCCTCTACAACAACTCCTCAAAGCCCGGGGTAGAAAAACTATTTAGCATTCGGGTACGCCCGGGAGAGTCGACCAAAAGTCTAACAAGCAGATGGATCGAGCAATGTGTAGAGGTAGGAAATGGAGCCACGGAAAAGGATAAAGTACGAGCATTTCTCAACGCTCTAGACAAAGATCACCCTCTATACGACAGACTCTTCTCGAAGAACCTCGAGACGCTGCAGGACCTTCGAAAGTACCAAAAGGAGCGAATTACCTTGGAGGAAATAAAAGAACAAGCTGCACTGGGAAAAGAAACAATCTTAAAGCAAGTCCACTCGATAAACAACTTATCGCTCGAAGATCGAGGACAAGCAATGAGTACTCACTTCGGGGACCCGTCGAAGCGAGGAAGACAAGATGATAGCGGTCGATATGGGAACGAAGGTAAATTTGGTGATGGCAAGTACCACGATAACAGAAAGTACACTGACAACAGAGGAAACAACCCTCGAGGGGAGTTCGAAGGAAACAGTAGCCAGCAAGGACAAGGAAACAGAAAATTCGGGACGACCAAACCAGGATTTCCTGCATTTCACGACAGAAAACTTCCCAAGCTCTGCGTACCCATCGAAGATGCACTTCGGACCATCGAGCAATCTGAATTCGCCAGCGAGATAAGATATCCTCGAAGTAGAGGAAACCAGCCGAAGCATACGAAAAACTCGAGAGATTATTGCCAATTCCACAAATTTCATGGGCATACCACCGAGGACTGCGTCACGGCGCAGGATCAAATCTATATCTTTATTACCAGAGGACAATTTAAACACCTTCTGGAGCTGCCACAACCACCCCCAAACCAACCACAACCCAAGGAAGAACCGAAGCACGAAGCTTATGTGATTACCATCGACAGGGATATACCAAGGTTCAGAACTTGCAATTCAATTGTCCATACAAAGGGTCTGGAAGGAATCCAGACATGACGCATTCACAAAAGGGATTTGGATGGCGAGGAGATATTAAGTGTAATCACAAAGAATCGCTTAGAGGAGTGGCAGAAGCAGCCCGTTTTCTTTTCAGCGGCAGACATCCCCCATGAGGGAAGGATGCATAATGATCCTCTGGTCATCACCCTTCAAATGGGGAAGATAGCCATGCCTAAAATACTGGTGGACCCTGGGAGTTCTGTGGATATACTATTTGGTCAAACATTCGACAAAATGAGGGGTAAGAAAGCTGCCTTGGTACCTTCGGCCTACAACATATTCGGTTTCAATGGAAAGCCGTCAACACCCCGGGGAGAACTGATGCTCACAATTCATGCTGGTAGCCAGAAGCAACCAACTTTATTCAGCGTGGTGGACATAGACTCTCCTTACAACGCCATCGTGGGGAGACCATGGTTGCATAGCATTATGGGTGTCGCATCCACCTTGCACCAAAAAATCAGGTTCCCAACCCCAACAGGGATTACAGAGATCCGAGGTGATCCTACTGAGGCCCGAGCTTGCCACGAAATAGATGTTCAAGCAAGGGAAATCAGCAAGGAATGTTCGGAACAACTCAAGAATCCGAGGATATCAGACGAAAGTATAGCTAAGTTCATAGCTGACACCGAAGCTGGGATGCTAAGTATAAAACAAGAAGGAAGCGAAGAAAACCAGCGTCTGGAAAACAGAGAACAATTCCTCGTGGCAACAACCAACCTCCAGGCTCCAAATGAACAACTAGGCGAGTCTAGCGAAGGCAAAAACATCCAGCAAGAACCCTTCTGGGTTGGACCATTTGTCATCGAAAGACAACTCGATAATGATACCTATAGCCTGATTAACCTTGAAGGACAAAGATTAAAAACCCCAGTGGAGGGGAGGTACATGAAACATTTGGTTTAAGAAAGTAATCCCATTTGTAAGCAACATTCGAAGAGATTTAATAAATGAAAATAGCACTCATTGATGCAACTCCCATCGAAGTCAAACTCCAAATGCTGCCAGCACCATCGCAAAGGCTGTAACGCCAAAGGCAAAAAACACCAAACAGGCTGTAACGCCAAAGGCAAAAATCGCCAAAACAATAAAAAAAACCTCGAAAAGCAGGCACAGAGCCGATGACCATATAAATCGTAAGGGCCCTACGAATTATATGGCACGGTCCTCTACCCACAAGACACCCCGATAGCGGTGAGCACTTTGAATCAAGGCTACAAAAGCCGACGATGCACTCGTACTCACTACCAAACGGCTACGAGAACTGCACATTCTCGGGCGCCGAGGGGACGATAAATGGGATTAACATCTACCTATAGAGGAAGATGGAACCCCGAGGCAGTTGATTTGCTTGCACTCACAAGCGAATTACTCAGCCAAGGGACCTCCTCAAAACAAAAAGCAGTCCCGAGGAGGGGCATAACATTCAAACAAAATAAATTCTTTATATATATATATGTGCAAATACAGGACACGAAGTGTGATAGCAAAAAACGCGCGTATAAGCAAAATAGCGCGAACACAACTACAAAGGAAAAACACAAATACACAGGCTAAGGGCGTCAATTATCCTTTAAACAATCGGCACCATCACGAGGACCGTCCTCGGAACCACGAACGGATTCGCTCGGACCATCGCGGGTACCCTTGGCGGCATTACTAAGACTCCTTGAATCACTGCCTCGAGCAGCATCATCGTCATTACCACCACTAGCAATCTTTAAAAACTTCTCCAGCTGGCCCCTCTTTCGAAGCTCATTTCTAGCTAAGGCCACATAAACTTCCTGAGGAAGCAGATACTCATCAATGGGAGACACAACGTCCGAATCACGCGCCCCAATAGCACCATAACTAGGAGGTTCAACACCGATGGTCCTGAAAAGAGAACGACCATGCTTTCGGCAGGCCATGCTGGTAGCAAAGGCAGTAGTTAATGCAGACTTGGAAAGAAGTTCTTCTACAGCTTGACCATGCCTTAGCTCATGGTTAACAAGGGCAAAACCGACCACCATATTCCTCACGCTTGCCTGACACTCAAGGCGACGCCCCCGTTCCTGGGACAAAAGCTTAGCATGATTTGTCATTTCTTCGGAACGACGCTTGCGTTCAAGCTCAAGCTCTTGAGAAAGTCTAGCAAAATCAGCAGAGCGATGCTGGCGTTCTTCGGATAATTCTTTGGTCAATTGCTTAACCCTGCTCTCGGCCTCCAACTTAAGATCGGACTCAGTCACTAGCTGACTTATGGCATCGTCCCTCGCCGCCTCAGCATCAGCAACCTGCTTCTTCAAATTAGCTTCGATGCCTGAAAACGAAAACAACAAACATAAGAATCGCAAGACGGTGACTCGGCTAAGGCTATGGGGTAGGGAGAAAAGCAAAGAAAAATTCGGGTTAGCTCCCTACTCTCTTTAAAAACCATATATTCAGCAACCTGGTGCTGATTAGTAAAGCGAGGCACCGAGGCATTCTTTCGGATATCCTCAGAAGAAATGACCCCGCTCTTGGCTAATTCTATTCGATACTCATCCACAAGAGCAGCAGTCTGGACGTTTGACTTGTTTGCCAAAGCAAGCTCTCGGCATTTATCGTTACAACTCCTTTGTAGAACATCATTTGCAGTAACTAGCTCCTTATTAACATTCTGCTGTGTAGACAGTTGCACCTTCAGCTCTCGGATCCTCTCCTCTAACCTTTCAATTAAAACCCTACCTGAGGCACTGACCGACCTCTCCAAGCGAGCTGCATCCCGCTCCTGCGTCAATTGAGTCACATCCATTTGGAAAAAATGATTTTCTCGGGACAGCAACGCGTTCCTATTTTTCATTTCCTCGAAAAGGCGTTCGGCTTGATCCCCTCTCTTTCTCTCATCTCCATAAGTTCTTTCGGCCTCTTGCCTCTTCGCCCTGTAATAATTTACATCTTCCAAAGCTCTATCCCTTTCTTCCAGCAACGTAGCATTATCGCTACGATAGCCTTCGTTACTTGAGGAAATTTGAGACGATTGTCGGCCATTTTGAAGCCGATCAACAGACAATTGAGCCTTCTGAAGTTTTTTCTCGAGCTCTTCCAGCTCGCCTTTTCAAAAGCAAGTAGCAAATATGTTTTTAGCAATGCTGCAGCAAACAGACGCTCCCAAAAAGCAACAAGAAAATAAGGGACTTACATATCGATTGTTTCTTCGCCTCAGCACTGCGAACCTTCTCCCGAGCCAGCTCCTCCTGCATCCGATGAAACTCTCGTGCATGATACTCGGTTTCGCCAGCTTGATCAAAGTTGTAAGCTAGAAGACCAGTGGCATGATAATCGCCCTGGCAAAAAGTAGAAAAGACTATAAGAAAATAGATTAACAAAACGCTTCAGTGACAACGACATGAACACAACTCACCGCCTGAACCATGGACAAACTCTCCTCATAGGACAAGGGAGGATGGCGAAGATCGTACTCGGCTCGAGGACAGTCACCTCCGAAGAGATCGCCAAGCTTTTTGCAGAAATCCGGATCTAAAGGCTGCCCTAAGGGATCCGAGGCATGAGCTTCAAAGCGAGTTGAAACCTCGGTAGTAAATTCGCCAGGACAATAATTCTCAAACAAAACTTCTTTAAACCTCTCGGCAGTATAAGATTGCCTATATTTGCAAGCATAACTAGGGGCAGGCGGAAACATTGAACTCTGTGGAAAACCAGCGACGAGCTATTTGGAAGAATCCATCTCAACGTACGAACCATCCTCTTGGGGAACAAGGAGATCCACCGGTGTAATAATCTTCTCAGAAGAAAGAATAGAGGGCTCACCAAAAACATTCGCGGAGGTTCCTATCGCTGAGGCAGGGGCACTAACCGCAGCCTTCGGCGCAGAAGAAGTTGAAAGAACAAAATCTGAGGTAGCACTAGCCTTCGAAGCTGTAGGAACTACAGCCGAGACAGAGGCACTACTGACGATAGAAGGCATGGCAATCTGAGGGTCTGAGACGACCACCTCCTCGATGGCCATCTTAGTTGCTGTCAAGACTGGCTTTTCCTTATTAGCACCCGTAGCCTCTTTCGGAGGAGCTGTAACAACCTGGCGAAGACCAGTTTGAACTCCTTTCAGAATCGTTTGAAAAACGGACCTTTTCAACGGCTTTATAACTTCGGGATTTCCCCCAAAGTTAAAATTCATCAGACCACGACTAGGGTTCCGGGCACCTAATGGCTGTCCCTGCAGATGAGGATCCGTCTTTCTCAGGAAACAAACAGAGGCAAGTATGAAATACTTCGGAAAGGAACGAAAGGAGAGTATTTGTTACCTGCTGCATAGTCTCCTCATCAGACCGAGGACGCTTTAGGCTGCCCGAGGGCTCGGAAATGACTTCCTTTCCCTTTCCCGAAAACGGGCGAGATAACCTTCTATCCTCGTCAGAGAAATAAATAGAAAATAGGTGTCGAGTATCGAACTCATGACCTACCTCGAACGTAGTCCGAACAAGGAATCGGCCAGAGTCCCTCCAGCCTCGGAGTATAGGACCTCTGAGAAGTATAGGTTCCGAAGACCAGTCGTCGTCCATAGAATATTTCAAAGATTCGGGGAGAATGTCTCGGCTACCATTCACTCTCCGAAAGCTAACCCCCCAAGGAGCTAACTCATTATCTACAGTTAAAAAGGGTTCATAGTGCCTAAAAAAGTTCTTGGCAGTAAAATAGTACTTCGCTGTGGATTCGGGAGATGAATTATTCTCGGACTGAAGAACCCACTGATTGATAAGAAAGATTGAGCTGCAGGTAAGTTGCATCACGCCTCGAGGCTCAAGAAGAGAGCAAAGAATTTCAAGGAATAAAGGATTGGAAGATTGATAAAAAGGAAGAAGCAACCCAGCAGATATCTGATGAAACGTCACCACAAGTGTGTCCTCGCTGCATTCATACTCCTTAACTAATTCTGGAGTCAATCTGGAAGAATTAATGGCCTCGATTTGAAAGCCCCTTCCATCAGGATTCACACCATTCAGCCTTATAGAAAGGGCCTCAATCATGGAATACGACATGGGAAAACGTAATAACCGCCGGCGGACGGAAATAGCAGAGGCAACTTGAAAATAAAGAAGGAAGAAGGGAAAATCTCAAAGAAATTAACTTTATGGAAGAAAAAGTCGATTAAAACAATGGGTCGAGAAGAAAAGAACGAAAAGGTGGATTGATATGAAGATACAAGTGAAGAAAGTTTCACGGAAAAGGGGCCGCCGGCGCCAAGGAAGATGAAAGTGAAAGGTCTAAAAGATTTTTAGAGGGAGAAGCGAAATTTAAATAGTGAGAAGAAACCGACTCTACCAGTCAGAAGGTGAAAAGCCGCGAGCTTAGGAGAACGTGTCGCAAAGGAAAATATACACCTGGCAGGTAGTAGGGATACTCGACGAAGAGGTGGCAGAAGGAATTTCCTTTCCTCACATCTTCGATACAAGAAAAGGAAAGAGGCAAACTGTAGGGGGTAAAACCCCTCGGAACATGTGTCTCGCATCTAGGAAGCCTAACCATGCCGAGAGGATTGACAGCGAGATCTTGGACCAGCCCAAAGAAGAAGAAGTCACACACGAACGAAGAGAAGACTCGGAAGTAAAGGATTCGGACCACGCCGAAGGACCGAAGCCCCAGAATCAACCTCGGAGAGAATAAACCGCCTTACTCGACAGGGACTGACACCACCACGATTGAGTCGCTTGTCTTTATTAGCTGTAAACCACCCAAGCTCGGCCTATATAAGGCGAGCTTGGAAAACGTTGTAAGGGTTGGATTCTTTCTGGGTTGAGCCTAAGTAGCAAGAGAGAGATTAGGTCTGTTATCTCCTCTGGTTCCTTAGGGTTATATTCATGTAATCACAATATTGAAATACATACAAATCTTCTTATATTTAGTCTTTATTGTTATAAGTTTGGTCTTTAGTCACTGTTCTTGGTATCTTCGGCATTACCTTTGAGGTCTTCGCACCACTAAATCTCAACTAAACTACTGTATGTATGAGTAGATCTGATGGATATGGCTCCTTGAGTACCTATGCAGATTTTCTACTCGTACAAGCAAATTCACGGCTTCTTCGTGTTTTCATTTTTCGTATATGTTTCCCAATCTTTTTGGAAGTCTTCCCATCTGCTACTGTCTTCTCAGCATATGGATTTGAATGCTCCCCAGTATTAGATTGATCCGAAAGATTGCTCAGTCGTTGACTTTCTTGTGAAGAGGACGGGAGACTTTCAGTATTATCCTGAAGTGTTGAAGTTGAACACTGTTGCCAAACATTAGATACTGTGCGCAAATCTAATAAAAAAGTAAATCCAGTCTCTTAAACATTGTCTAGTCAGTGAAGATACTCTTACCTTTGTTACAGAATTTTCCAGTATATTAGCCAAAGACTCGGGTAGTTCTATTCCTTTAGCAAGAAGTGCTGCTGCTGCATCCTGCATCACTGTTTTCATTTGCATAACTTCTTGATCCTTCGATTTCAGCTGCAGCTGCAGCTTCAGTTTATTGGTGCTATCTTTCAAGGATTTCCTTGGTCGCTTGGAGTCCCTCCAGTAATTTCCTTGAGTGACTCCGGAGCCGACCCCTCTGACACGCCCACCATGTTCATTGCCCAAAACAATTGTCAGAGGATCCTCTCTCGGACCAACCTTTGCAACTCCCTCTCGAATATTCTTATGCAACTCGGCCTGTGCACAATATTGAGTCAAAATGTGTGTTATACTCTGACTTAAATATCGCGTGTTTACTTTAGTGAAAAACATGAGCAGTTGGAAGTTTCGTTTTACTTACAATTCTATCCGCTACCTCCTTCAGCTCTTTCTCCTTTTCAGGGATTTTTCCACCTACCTCGCGCGCCTTCGTCCACATAATATGGCGAT
Organism: Papaver nudicaule; assembly: GCA_023529015.1. Classification (NCBI taxonomy): domain Eukaryota; kingdom Viridiplantae; phylum Streptophyta; class Magnoliopsida; order Ranunculales; family Papaveraceae; genus Papaver; species Papaver nudicaule. The sequence goes on along the minus strand of JAJJMA010200279.1, from coordinate 2,899 downwards.
CGGGAAGTACATTGTTGGAAATCACTTTGTCTTTGATCTAGTACTTGAAACAAACGTAAGGGTGTACCGAATACACGGATAATGATACCCGAAAGTAAAACATACATTATTTTCCAAAGCTTCTTATTTATGGCAACATTATAATACAGTGTATAATATGAGTATTATGATATGCAAGAGGCAGGTTATACGCAGGTACAACTAGCATGGAAAATGAAACCGAAATTCAATTAACCATGTCTGACATGGACAGATTTACAGTGCGGTATATAATTAGACAGTGGACTTACTAATTTTTCTCTCAAGTTAGTGTATCCTCCTCGTCCTAACCGGTGTGGAAACTTGAGTTGCGCCTTTGACTCTTTTGCCTTTGCAGATATAGGCTTGCAGTGCAGATATAAAGAATTTCATAACTATATTAGACTAGGGAAATAAAAGAAAATAAAACGACGATAAAATACAGCAATGTGTATTTTGTTGGAAATTGGCGCATGATTGGCGCATGATTCTTTGTCCACTAATGATTGGTATTTTGTTGGAATTTTTTTCGCCAGGTCTTTCTTATGAGGATTGGGAGCTATATAATTTGTGTACAGATGCCATCTGAACTCTCGCAGTCTCTCACCGAGATGAGTCATCGTTTGTTTCCTTCTAGAGTCGTCAATGTCATAATATTTCTAAAGTAAAATTTAATAGGTTGTTAGTAACATTTAGACAACAGAAATGATGAATAAAGATGGAAAGAACATTGCTTGTAGAAATCAGTAGAAGCTTGCCTGTATCATTTCCCACATTGTGTCCCTAGTCTCCTGTTTCACATTCTTCCATTTTAACACTCGAAGTCCAACTTCTCTCCTGACAAGGTCGCCTAAGAAACTGCTGAATTCTGGTTTAAAACCACCTATGGTCCTTTGATACTCGTCAAAGCTTAATTGATGTTTTTCCCCGTCACTATGTCGATCGAAATCCTTATGCAGCTTTATCAATTTGGTTATTCCCCTCGGATTCTTTTTTTTAGGGCTTCCTTTTTGAATATGCTCTCCTTGTTATATGCCGTCATTTGTTTCTGAAATATAAGTACAGCTTATGAAACTTGTGTTGTTGTGTTTTCCGTGGGAATCTCATAAATATTAGAATAAATAGTGAAGGAAAATGAAAGAGTACAAGATTTTTTAACACTACCAGTTTGTTCTACAAATTCAAAAGTTTGGAATTCTTCTCCGGATTTGTCTCCATATCCATCCTCTCCATCAGTTTCTATGCCTTCATCTTCAACATCATCATTTCTTCGATTTTCTTCCGCATATGCATCAGACTCACCATCATTAGGAAAAACCTCATCTTCTGCCATAACCTAAGCTGTGTAGGTGCAACAAAGGAATGAATATGAGCTATTTATCTTTCAACAAAGGAATTGATTAACTTCTAACGGAGTGTTCACGAAACAATACATGTGTTAAACTACTTGAAATAGTTTGAGCTATTTATCTTTCAATTTTTTTTCTGCAATGAATTAAAATGCTGGCGTAGGTGA
>JAJJMA010200269.1:0-11710 GCA_023529015.1 Papaver nudicaule | reverse complement strand
AGCCCAAAGGCGAGATTGAATTCAAAGTCAAGATCTGCGACGATTATTTCTTGAAAACCACTCTTTGTATTGTGGATGTTGACTCGCCGTATGCTGCAATTCTGGGAAGGCCATGGCTCCACAGTTTGAAAGGAGTGCCATCTACTTATCATCAACGTTTGAGATTTCCCACACCATTCGGAGTTGCTGAGTATGTAGGGGATTTAGCAGTGGCCAAGGCGTGTAATTCGGCGGATGTGCAAATGCGAGAAAATCGAAAAATGAAGATTGCAGAGAAAAAGAAGCTCAGCAAGGAAGCAGTTAAAGAGCAGGAGATTCTGGACTTCATCGCCAACCCAACCACGTATGTGCATTCAGTAAATTCAGTAGAAGACTCGGCGAAGTCTGGAGAAAATAACTTATAGCAATTAAAGGAACCATCGCCGATGGGAGAACCAGAACTACATTTTACGGCGGTGGAACCCACTAAGGATGTTAACATCGGCGATGATCAAGATCCAAAGATGGTAAGAATTGGCACTCTGCTAAGTGAAAACGAATCGGTAGAATTGCAAGCGCTACTCAGGGAGTATGTGGATGTCTTTGCTTGGGGAATGAATGAGATGCCAGGTATTGACCCGGCGATAGCATGTCACAAGTTAGATATTGATCCAAAGATCAGGCCATTCAAACAAAGGATAAGGAAATTGGCTCCAGCTTACAAAGAAGCAGTGGAGGCAGAAATTGACAAGATGAGGGCATCTGGTATAATAAGGCCAGTACAATATCCACAGTGGATAGCCAACATAGTAGTAGTACCTAAGAAGAACAAGGGAGTAAGAATTTGTATTGACTTCAGCGACCTTAACAGAGCTTGTCCCAAGAATAGTTTCCCGCTGCCAAGTATTGACCAGACTGTGGACGCTACATCAGGTCACGAGCTGTTGTCATTTATGGATGGTTACTCAGGATATAACCAAATACCTTTGGCGGAAGAAGATCAGAAGCATACCGCTTTCTTTTCCACTAAAGGATTGTTTTGCTATACTCGAATGCCCTTTGGGCTGAAGAATGCCGGCGCTACCTACCAAGAAATGGCGCAGAAAATGTTCGAAAAATGGATAGGGAAGACAATGGAAGTATACGTGGATGACATGCTGGTCAAAAGCAAGAAGAAGCAAACTCATGTGGAAGACCTCAGAGAGATATTTAACCATATGCGTGTCACTAAGCTAAAGATTAACCCGGCGAAGTGTGTGTTTGGCGTAACTTCAGGAAAGTTTCTGGGATATGTCGTCACCAAGGAGGGAGTAGAAGCTGATCAAGCCAAGATTAAGGCAATTATAGAGATGCCCTCGCCGGTCACAGTAAAAGATGTTATGCGACTCAATGGGACCTTGGCGTCTCTTAATAGATTCATCTCCAGATTCTCCGACAAGTGCAAGCTATTTTTCCAGACATTAAAGAAAGGAGAAAAGTTCAACTGGACTGAAGCACATGAAGCCGCATTTCAAGGCATTAAAAAGTACCTCGCCACTCTCCCAGCAATTCAGCCACCTGAGCATGGCGAGGAACTCAGAGTGTATCTCGCCGCGACACCTTTTGCCATAAGTGCAGTGCTTGTAAGAACCAAAGGCGGAGAAACACCTATATATTATATTAGTAGGACGTTACAAGGAGCAGAGAAGAATTATACCAAAATAGAGCAGCTGATGCTGGCGTTGGTTTTCGCATCTCAGCGATTACATCCATATTTTCACGCTCATCCCATTGTGGTCCTCACCAAAACTCCAATAGAATCTATCTTGCACAGCTCTCAGCGAGTGGGACGCATCGCCAAGTGGAATCAGCAAATTGAGCAGTTCGGCGTCCAGTATGAAATACGCACAGCTCAGCGGTCTCAGGTCATAGCAGATTTCCTCGCCGACTTCCCAATAGATGAAGAGGAAGAGATAGAAGAAATCCCGTCCTCCTTGGATGAGCAAGAGCATGAAGTACCAGATTTATTGAAGTGCAGGCCTGATGGATGGGAGGTTTATGTAGATGGTTCGTCAAATAAAGAAGGAAATGGAATTGGAATTGTTCTTATCTCGCCAAAAGGAGCAAGGATAGTGCACTCGCTAAGACTAGAATTCCCGGCGACTAATAATGAGGCAGAATATGAAGCAGTCATCCACGCAATGCGAATACTCATCGAAATGAAAGTTAGCGATGTTAGATTGACAAGTGATTCTCAGCTGGTGATTCGACAAATATCTGGACGATACCAGACGGCAGACCCATCTATGCAGAAGTACCTAAAACTTGCTAGGGAGTACGCCCAGAGGATCATAGGTATCAAGTTTCGTCACATCTGCAGAAAGGATAACAGACACGCCGATGCACTGGCCTTTATCTCTTCAATGATGACGGACCCGGATGTTCCTTCAATAGCTATTGAAAGGGTAATGCAGCCATCGGTAGCAGCGCCGAGGCAAAGAGAAGTATTAACAACAAACACTGAAGAGTCGGCGGAGACAGATTGGAGATCGCCGATACGGTATTACTTGGACCGCTTAACCTTACCAGGAAATCAAATTTTAGCTCATCAGGTCATCAGTCGCTCGGCGAATTATGAACTCCGAGATGGAATACTATATCGCCGGTCATTCTCTGGACCCCTGCTACGATGTGTATCAAGAGAAGAAGGCAAAGAATTATTAAAAGAAATCCATGAAGGAGACTGCGGAAATCACAGTGGCCAAAGAGCTCTAGCCTTGAAGGTTAGAATGCAGGGATACTACTGGCCTTGGATGAATAAAGATGCAAAGGAATATGTTCAGCGATGCAAACCATGCCAACTGTATGGAAGAAGAATTAAATCGCCGGCAACATCTTTAAATTCAGTGCTCAGCCCTTGGCCTTTCGCCAAGTGGGGTATTGATATTATTGGACCATTAACTACAGGTTCTGGACAACGGAAATACATTATTGTGGCAACAGATTATTTCACCAAATGGTGTGAAGCTAAAGCTATAAGGAAGAAAACGGGACAAGAAGTGTTCACATTCATCTGGGAGAACATATTTTGCAGATTTGGTGTGCCGGCGGAGATATGTACAGACAATGGAAAGGAGTTAGTTGGCGACAATATAAGAAAGTTACTCGCCCATTACAGCGTCAAACTGGGAAAATCAACTCCCTTATACCCTCAGAGTAATGGCCAAGCAGAAGCTACCAATAAGGCTATTGGAATGGGACTGAAGAAAAGATTGGAAAAACATAAAAAGGCGTGGTGTGAGCATTTGCACAATGTCTTGTGGTCATATAGAACTACGGTTCGGGAAGCAACTGGAGCATCTTCTTTCTTACTTACTTTCGGCGCTGAGGCGGTACTCCCATCTGAAGTAATCCTGCCCACTACAAAGCATGAGGCATGGGAAAAAAATCTGAATACAGATCTAATCCTAGCCAAGCTTGATGACTTAGAAGAGCAGCGGTTGATCGCCCTCACACACATGGAGAATTATCATCGGCGACTATCCAGAGAATACAACAAGCGGGTGATTCCAAGAGAATATCTGCCCGGCGAGTTGGTACTTCGAGAAATTCCCCCTCTCAGCGAGAAGGATGCAGGAAACTGGAACCTGTATGGGATGGCCCTTATGTGGTCAAAAGAGTGGCTGGGCCAGGAGCGTATGTACTAATTGATGAGCATGGCGTACAACTAGAACATCCATGGAACGCCAGGTTCCTTAAGAAGTACTATCCTTGAGGGAAAAAATGTAAAATCCGAAGTCTTGGGCGGGCACAATACCCAAGGAATCTTATTAAATGATGTAACACAACAGCGAATAAGATCCGGGGACGTAGGTTTGCTATCATGCGCCGAACCCCGTTAACAAATTTCTGTGTCACTTATATTTTTCATTCACTGGGTAGTCTAACTACAGTGATGACTAAAGCTTAAAAGTTCAAAGAGCATAATAGCTGAGGCAAAACACTCAGCAATAGGCTATAAAAGCCACTCGCAGGGGCACAAATGCCCAAGGCAATAAAAGCCATACCAAAACCCTGATCAGGTACCAAGGCCATGTGCCATCTTATAAGGCATAATGCCCAAACTAATAAAATCAACTAAGAACCAAGATCTCTTATGAAGAAAGCTTGCTTGCATTGAGTGAACGCACCTACTTGTAAGAGTTAGTCCGACCCAGGCTTAGTTGTAAGGCCAGCCGTGTTACTTGTTGATCTGTAAGTGTTTGTAAGGAAATAAGGATCCCTTTTGCTGTAGCATCACATCGGCGGTGGCGCCGGTGTGTTAATCCGTCTACGCCATAGCATCACCTCTGGCGGAAGCTATAGTGTATTAAAGTCTATGAGGGCAACCCATTCTACTTATATTAGATCGCCGACGGGCACAAGTAATGGTTACGGCTGGGGTCTAACCCTGCTGCTCCTAGAAATTGTTTAGTCAGTTGTCGAAATTGTCGGCTGTACAGGACCAGGCCGTCACTCAATGGCAAGTTAAGTCTTTGAAGACAAATTGAAGCAGAGCAAATATGGCAAAGGAAAATTGAACATGAAAACAGAATGCCAACAAATATAAAGATAACATTCATCAAAATAACATTCATCAGAGATAACATTCAAAAGGGAAATAGTCCAATATAAGGAAACAAAAAGTAGTAAGAGAAACACAAAGATTGGGGAGGAAACAATCTATCCTCTCCAACATCCAGAAGAACTAAAGAAAAGCTACTTCAACACCGAGGATCAGCAAAAGGACTCTTTGGAGTGGAAGGCTTATCTCCTTCGCGATCACTGAGGTCATCCTCGCCCCCATATTCAACTCTAACACCGTCAGGTTGATTATCCCCGGCGATAGCAACTCCTGCGTTTGGCTCGTGGACAGATTGGCAAATCTCGGCGGTGCTTGTTTCCCCACTTTGCTCGACGATGGGTTGGTTAGCATTAACAGTCACCACCCATGTATGCTTCTCGCCGATCTGTTCACCTCCTACAGTTCCAGTACCAATCTCAAGAGACTGAGTCGGTACCTTAGGAGTTTCATCTTCAATTTCTTCTTCTGAGCTTTCCTCCTCAGATTCCTCCTCTTGGTAGTTCTCTTCTTCTCCTTCTTCTTCTGCACCACCTTCTGCCCACAGCACCTCCTTTCCTTTGGTACTTGCCTTCTCTTGCGCGGCGAGTTGTTCAGGAGTGAGTCGTTCATAAGCCAGGGGAATTTCCACTCCATACTGAGGCAGGAATTTGTAAGCAAAATCCTGAGCGCCGATGAAGGAAGCACTAACAACATCATCCTTGTGACGCTTCTCCCAATACTGGACATCGTCCATGGCTTCGGCGAGCTCAATCTGAAGACCATCTCGGGCACTCTCCAGCTCTTGAATCTTGCCAGCACAAGAGGCATGGTCAAGAAGTTGCTTATTCAGATCTGCAAGCTTGCCAGTGCAAGAATCATGTTCCTTGAGCTTCTCGGACAACTCTTTTATCTTATCAGGGAAAGATTTGTGCTCCTTGAGTTGATCAGTAAGATCTTGGACCTTCATTTCCAGTTCATGACAGCCTTTGATGATCTCCTGCTGTTGATCTGCTTCATTCCTTAGCCTCTGAATGGTAGCTGAGGCAAAGGAAGAAAACGATATGGTAAAAAAAAAAAGGGAAAATAAACATAAGCATGACAAGTTATGAGTAAACCCTATAAAAGGATACCTTCTAGGTTGTGGACATGTCCACGCATACCCTCTTGTGCCTCCCTAAACTGAGCCATATGGAACTCGAAGTTTTCGTTAGCACACGGACCTAGCATTTGTTCTATTCGGCGCTGTTGGTCAGAGCATTGCTTGTATAAATCAATCGTCAAAATTTCACGCCTCTCCGCCATATCTTTCCAGCGTTGAATCTGAAACTCGGCGGTCTCTTTCTCAGTTCTTAAGCTAATAACTTGAGATGCCAACTTATCAGCTCTGGACTTCTCTTCTTTCCAGAGAAAGGAAGCTCGCTTATGACTTGTCTCGGCTTCTGTCTTAGCAGCAAGGGCAATTTCCTCTCGGCGAAGTGCAGCATCACGTTGGCTAGTCATATGGCCTAATTCCGATCGAGTAGCTTGATAAGTATCACAGAGGTTTCTTATAATATCAACATCCTGATCCAACTCTCGGCGACACCATTTAAGGTCCTTGAGGAAAGTGAATAATTGACTACACTGCTTAAAGTTGCTATTACTAAGTCTCTCGATTTCGGATTCAGCTCGCCTAAGCCTATCATCATCGGAGGAATGGCAACCTTGGAGGGCAGGAAATCTAAGGGTCGGCGAAAGAAGCAAAACAAAAAGCAGAATAACTAAACAAAAAAGAGATGTGAAGAAAACTTACTCTGCTGAGTGGTGACTGTCAGGCTTCGCTCTCTGGCCTCATTCTTTAACCTCTCAACTTCTTGGCCACGCACCAATGCATCATGTTTCAGTTGACTGATTTGATTCTTGAGGTTAATGTTCTCACGGCCAAGACCCTCAATGGCCGAGGCAACACTCAAGCAATGATGAAAGTGCTGAAATCACAAAGGGTAAAGCATAAGTATCCGACGGCGGCAGAGCCAGAAAAGATGAAATGCCACAAAAACACTCACCATATTGAAAAGGTTGAAATGCTCCTGATAAGGAATGACATCTGCAGCCGTATGGAATTTTGGGTGATGCACAAACCCAGGGCGACTATATTGTGCCAAGGTTTCAAAATATTCGTGGTCTGTGCAGTCATCCGCCACACTGAGCTTGTCAAAAGCTTCGGCGAGCATGTTAGGAGCAGTCACTTGCAAGCTTCCAGGGCCACTAACATTTTGTAGAGTAAGGGGATGCCGAGGCAACCTGTCAAGAACGACCAAGCCGGCGAGATGTGGCTCAAGTGCTGAGGCAGAAGAAACATAAGGAGTTGAAGGAATCCTGGGATTCTTGGGAGAGGAAGACGGTTTAGAAGTATCTTGACCACCAGATATGTTCAGTGCATCCAAATCCATGTCAAGATGATCATTGTTCCTAGGGTATGACTCAGAATCTTGATTCATGTCCTCCATATTTTCAGTACCAGGGGGATTGGTAGAACCATTCTTTGCAGACTGAGTAATGGGTATATTGGAGATGTCCTTCAAGGGTTGATCGACAAGCATGTTAGAGTTACCCTTGGCGGACTGACCGGCGAGGGATCCAAGATTTCCCTGGCTAGAGGCAGCCTCCTTAACTAATTCAGAAGAAACTGGAGGAGGAGGCATATTCTTGGCAGCAAGTTGGCGGAGTTCTTCAGCTACCTCGGCGGGAGATGGCCTGGGTTTCTTTGGGCGCTGCGAATTGAATATCACCAAAGACACACCTATCAGATCTCGGAACAAGCAGAGGCAAATATAGATATATATTTTAAAAATATATTTGCATATATTTTTAAAATAGGTTAAGTTAAAGTGCTTGTTTCTAGATCTTCAGTCGGATCTTTGCTAGCTCTGGAATAATTTTACTGAGAATAGATATATATATTTACCTGAGAAGCATCGGCGGTATCTTCTCGCCCTCTTTTTGTCCCAGCAATAGCATCAGCCGAGAGTTTGACATAGCCTTTATCTTTCGTCCTAAGAAATTTGCCATTCTCATCCCTGGCATACTTGTCAGCATCAGGCCAGACTACATTCCAGAAGGTATGCTCGGCGAGGTGGGAATGCTCAGGCAAAAAAGCTTCTCGGATTCTGGTTTTTTCCTCATCCTCCCAACCTAGTAACCAGGGCCCGTCGATGAGACAAAGAAGATTGGAAAAGTCGCCCTCGGAGCTGTGACGAACGGTTGGTTTTTCTTTTGTACTTGTGAACTCGACGTCGGCGAGTAGCAAGTCTGCAGCAGGGTAATTCCCTTTGGGCGTAAATCGAACAGCCCAGGGATCAGTTTTTCTATTGCAAGAGGCCACAGAATATTGTTCAAGAAATTTCTTCAAAGTAAACTCCTCAGGCTTATGAGCTTCCAGATTGGCGAGCAAAGGATAGTTTGTTTGTCCCTCTCGGCGCTTGCTCCACTCAGTCATTACACGGATAGCATTCCCCGTTAACTGAAAAGGACTTCTGTTAATCGCCACAAGAAGATCAACGATAAAAGTATTACTCGGATTGTAAAGTGGAAACTTTAGCCCAGCCTTCAGCTGACCAAAGGCAACGGCAGCCCAAGTGTTACTTGTCTCTGATCGAAGAAGATCGTCGACAGATAGTAGATCAGATGCCTTATTTGTCTCAGGCAGAGAATGGATTTTGGGGTTAAGATATTCTACTTTGAAATGAGCACAATAGCCAGGCCAATCGGTCTTCCAATTAGGCACCTTTTTGTCAGTAGATTTGGTTTTGCTGGCCGTGCTTTTAGATCTGGAGGATTTAACAGTTGAAGTCATTGAAGCAGTTTGAAAGTGGTCGGAAAAGATGAAGATTGGCGGTTTCCGATGGAAAGTTAACCGGAGAAGATGAAGATTGGTGGTTTCCGGTGGAAAATCAGTTGGAGAAGATGAAGATTAGTGGTTGCCGGTGACGGAAAATGGAGAAAAAGATATATGTAGCAGAAATCAACGTAAAAAGGAGAAGAAGGAGAAATAACAGTTACTCAAAGGATAGGGGAAATCTTAAGACTGTGAAAAAGGAGGAGGAAGATGAAGGGTTCAGGTGAGAAATGCAGTAGCAGAAGGCTTAGGGTTTAGGAAAAAAGAACTCGTAAAGGAAGAAGCAAAGGCAGAGCCAAGTATTTATAGGGGCGATGGGAAAACCAACCGGCGATAACGGTTGTGAGCTGTGATGGAGTAATGGAGATCATGGGCGTAAACGGTTACCAGTCATAAAGTAGAAGCGACGCATGGGAGACACGTGGAGTAACGGATGCATGGCTATAGACGTGTGGCGTGAAAAAGCTAAGTGGAGAACGTGGGGCGGTATTTTCGACGAGTATGAAAGTTTCATCCCCGGCGACTAAAGTCTTAGGAGATGAAAGAGGCAAAATGTAAGGATAGAAAATACCTATCCGATATAAAAGCATCCTAGATGAGCTGCTGTATAAAAAGAATACAGCTGAGATGTCCTGGATCAGCGAGTAACAAGATGGGCGATATAAGAATCAACGAGTAAGGTATCAACGAGTAAAAGACCTGTCGCCGATAGTTAGGTGAAATTTAGGTGAGCATTTAAGAGAAGTCAGAACGGATACATTGTCAGGTTGACTGGTTGACTCAGTGGAGGATGCGTCATCAACCTTATCTCCAAGAAGATTCTCTCGTCTATATAGAGTAAGGAATGAGCTCGCCGATGTATGTGTGTCGGCGAGTCATGACAAATAGTGTCAGTCCAACTTTGTTTGTATTAGCTGTTTATCACCATGTAAAAAGTCTATAAATAGTGAATTAACCTATGGAGAAAGGGGTTGGACACATTTTGGGATTGGTCTGGAGAGAGGAAAAGTATCCTACTTGCTCTCTACAGCCCAAGACTAAAGTTATGGTTCTTATTTGAGGAATAAAACATAGAAGATTAGCAAGGTAATGAAGTGTTGTAATTATACTTATATTAGTAGAATCCTTGGATGTAGTCCTTACTTTATGGGCGAACCAAGTAAATCATCTTGTCAAGTATCTCTAACTCATATCTCCTTTATAGTTCTCGTGGTTGTTATGTTGATATATGCTTTGGAAATGATTGTATATGTGTTGGTGTATCATATTTGGGTGTACTGTGTAAGATCTAACCATTAGGATTTTACACAGTTACATTTTGGCGCTAGAAAAGGTTTTGGATTTGTGTTTCCTTGATTTGTTGATATGATTTGTTGATGTTCTTTCTTTCTATATATGGTATGAGCCACATGCGTTAGAACTCGCCGGTAGTGTTTCAGCTACCTTTACTCACTATATATAGGATTTCCTGTTGATTCTCCATGAGTTTTAGCTTGTCTATGTTTTTTCTTGATTTTGAGTATGATTTGAGATGTTACCATATGCTCTTTCTTTCTATAAATGGTATGATACGTGGGTTTGAGAGCTCGCTGTTATGTTTCAGTAATTTTATCATACTATTTAGAGATGTTTTGGCTCGCCATGTGGAATCTTTTCTTGATTTTTGCTGCCTGTTTTGCTATATATGGTATGCTATGCAGTTTGTTATAAGGATTCTCCCATAGAGTATTGCTAAGATTAGAAAGTATAGGATATTTTTGGTATGCTATGGCGATGGATCTGGATTTTCAGTAGACATTTTTTGCCATTTATGGAAACCATGATGAGTTAAATGCTATTATGGTTATAGACAAAGGTTGGCCAGACTGTTTTGGCAAGTTTATCACATATTTCACCTTTTTCACATATACAGTGGAGAAACCTAAGTATGAGGATAGAAAAATGTTATTCTTGAAGTATGAGTCCCTCTCGGAAAATGCAAATATAGATATATATTTCCGGCAAAAAGGTACCTTTTCCGGCGAATAGCAGAAACTGTAGACTCATAAAGGAAATTGAATCATTTCAAAAAAATTTCTTAAAATACGGTCGTACCATCATTTCGATTTGAAAATTATAGTATCATAGGACGTCTTTACAATTCTTGTCATGATTATGTCATCATCTGCAACATCACATGATCTAAAGCTATTCTTTTTGTCTTTCATTCATCAACATTCTGAAAAGCAACTCAACTAACTTATTTGGCATTTACCCACAGTACTAACAGAGCAATACTGTCAGGAAGTGTGTTTGTTTTCTTTTACAGAACCTCGGCGAATGGGTCCTAGAGGAAGAAGCGATAAAACCCTGGCGGGTAGACCTCCTCGACACCCTATCCTTCCTACGCCAGCGACACTCCCCAGTGGTCACAACACTAGAAGCAGAGCAATGGAACCAGCTGGTCCAGTGGATCCTAATGTGGCAAGCTCATCTCGTCGATCACCTGTCCAGCGAGTGACTCGCCAAGAAGAAGTTTATATAGAGGATATTACTCGTTTTGAGAATGCAGAAAGGTCACCTGAACATAACCCGATGCTAAGAAGAATCAACAGTCATGTAGAAGCAAATGCTTGTGGCGAGCAGAGGGGTGAAGGAAGATTTACCATAGGTGAAACATCGAATGCAGGGGGAGCAGCTCAAAATGCAATGGAAGGAAGCAGAGTGGCGGCCAATGTTCAGCAGCAGTTGGTGCAAGGCGTCGGCGAAACTCAACACGTAGCGGCCAATGTTCAGCAGCAGTTGGTGCAAGATGTCGGCGAAACTCAACGTGTGGCGGAAGAAGTTCCAGCGATGGTTGAAGAACCAATTATAGCGGCAGAAATTCCACAGGCGGCTAGCAGAAATGGCGCAGCGATAGTACCGGGAGCTACAGTAACTCGCCCAGTAGTGATAGCAGATAATACTGGATCCACAAATACTACAGAAACGTTGTTGAGGCAAATCCTTGAGGCCAACAACATGCAAGCTAATCAGATGGAGAGACAAATGCAATTGCAGATGGAGACAGTACTTCAGAGTCATAGAGAATTAATGGCAGCACAAAATAAAGGTCATGCATCCCACTCGCACTCGACTCGCCATACCTCTCATTCACATTCATCTCGTCATGGGTCCCATGCACACTCCTACTCAAATTCCCATACAACTCGCCGAGCTGAAAAGAGCGGAACTAGTACGTCAGAAATGTCAGATTCAACAGCGAAATATGATGAAAGAGGCAGGAGGTTGAA